>JAJJMC010009062.1:3767515-3827218 GCA_023531435.1 Papaver californicum
GACTTCTTTTAATCCTGAACAGTGATTTTCAACGATTATAAATCAAATTTAATCGCACCTCTGCGGTTGATTTTCAACGATCATCGATCAAATTAAATTTTTGATCTTTAATTTGATCGATGATTGTGGATGCTCTTAGACTTGATCTTCGACTAAATATCAGGCGAAATGTAGTGTTGACTTTACGTAGCTTTACGTGGTCTGTTGACTCTGTTCTGAGCAGTCAACATAACAGTTGAATAACACATCTTTGACATTGGATATCGACGCTGGTATTTTTAGATGAACATTTTGCAAGAATGAAAAGACAAAAAGATATCCATTAGTATATCAAGGGTAATTTCGTTATAAAATTTGTCACACTCACTGCATAATAATCGTGAAAAAGAAACAGATAACGAACAAAATAGAAACCCTAACTCCTTTTTCTTTCCCAATTTCTTCACAACCGAAATCCAAGTTTAAAAGACAAGTAAATTCAGGTAATTTTCTCTCACCAATTTTATTCTCTTGGAAATGTTTGATAGTGATCTCCCATTTTAGATATATATATATTCCTTGCTACTCTTTTTGGGCGTTTTGCAACTGCTGATGCTCAACATATCTAATTTTGTTAAGACATCTATAAACCTTGAGAATTTCAAAATGAATGGAATATCCATGTCTATATGAAGTCACCTTAGAATGAATAAGCATATATACTGTATACATGTCAAATATGTCAGCATTGTTTAGAAAATAAATGAAGATTTGTTTGGTCATTTTATGTTCTAAACAGCTGCAACATTTCAAGTAGTTGACCAAAAACTTGCATTTCATATATGTGTTTATGGTATAATTAAACTATCTTTAAAATTGTTCGGCAGATTTTACGTATTTGCTACTTGTTATGGTATATGTTGCATCAATTTGTTTTTCCTGTAACTGTTGTTTATGAACTCCATATGTGTTTAGTTTTAATGTTTTCGTTTGGAACCTGGAAGTTGAAATTTTGTATTCTTAAGTGAGATTGAATAGCAGACTGGTTTGACGATCAGATACATTCGCCTTGTGTTGCAGCTTGCTCATTCCTGTATCACATTTGATAATAGAAGCACTACGCTTATCGTCTTGTGTAATTTAAGTCTTGTTCTTTTTCTTTTCCTGCTTTCTCTTCTGCCTGTTTTGATCAAAGCAGTCTGACAGAATTTAGATTGATGAGCACTTTAAACTAGCCTTTATCTTTTGGGCTTCAGCCTGAGATCTAAATTCCAAGAAGTTCATTTCTTCATATTGTTTTGATCCTATTGATCATCATCATCCTCTTGATTATCATTCAGAATTCTCTAATACCTTTCTTTATTAATACTGCTGCTACTTATTTTGTTCCTTTGGAGAAAATCTGTCTCTTTGAATATCCTTTGGAGCTATATTTGATGGCTCATTTCGATCTTTATTCTTACTCTTCAACTCCTTTTGGCCTTTCTCTATGTTTCCACCATTCCATATTTGCAAACTTCCTTCTCCAAATGCTTCTGGCTTCTGGGCTTCTTTCACAGCTCCGTTGAAAGCTTATTTAGTAAGATACATAAGATGCCGAGAGGGAAAAGTGCTGCCGCACCTAGAAAACCAGTTGAACACGAAAAGCCTGGAGAACAGGTAGACTTTGATGCTGAAAATGATCCCGAAGAGACAATGGAGGAAGAGGTTGAATATGAAGAAGTAGAGGAAGAAGTGGATGAAGAGGAGGATGAGGTAGAAGAACAGGAAGTGGATGGAGAAGAAGAAGAAGTAGAGGAGGAGGAGGAGAAGGAGGAAGAAGAAGAGGAGGAGGTAGAAGAAGAGGCAGAAACTGTTGATGCTGAAGCAAGCCCCAGTGATGATGAAGATATGAATGTTGCCGAGGCAGAGGATGAGGATGAGAACCCCGAACATGCTGAGCTTCTTGCACTTCCTCCTCATGGGTCTGAGGTTTATATTGGTGGCATTCCTCATGGTACTTCTGAAGAAGAATTAAGGGGATTTTGCGAGTCTGTAGGAGAGGTGACCGAGGTAAGTTTGAAACTCTCTCTCTGTCTCTCTTGAAATGCACTGTTTAGGTTCCTTTATAGTGACTGATTATGTGGATAGTTTGGCAATATAGATTAGAATAATGAAAAGCAAAAATGCGGCGGAGAATAAGGGCTATGCATTTGTGACATTTAGGACGAAACAGTTGGCTGATAAATCAATTGAAGATCTGAATAATACTGAATTCCAGGTACTACTTCCTCCCACACAATATACATGAGTTTAGATTATACATTTTATAATTGTTGACATTATACTTAAACCTTTTTCTCTCCCAGAGAAGAAGGATAAAATGTTCGTCCTCTCAAGCGAAACATCGATTATTCCTTGGTAATGTTCCAAAAAGTTGGGGAGAGGAAGATTTGAAAAAGGTCATTACGAAGATTGGGCCAGGAGTTGGTAATGTGGAGCTGCTAAAGGTTTGTTTGGTTTAACTACGTACATCATTGGTAAAATTATTTTTCTAATAGCTATCAGTATCCTGGAACGCTCAACTAACCACTTATATCTGTTCTGATTTTTTTTTTCAGGATCCGCAGAACTCCAACCGTAACCGTGGTTTTGCATTCATTGAGTATTATAACCATGCGTGTGCTGAGTATTCAAGGCAGAAGATGTCGACTCCTACATTCAAGCTGGAAAAGAATGTTCCTACAGTTAGCTGGGCAGACCCTAAGAATTCAGATTCTAATTCTAGCTCACAGGTTCTGTTCTGTCTATTTTGGTTCTAAACTTTCTTAAAATCATCATGGTGATTTTGAAAATCTGTAATTGAGATTTGGTTGTGTTTTATAATTCAGAACTGCAAAGTGCATATGCCAGGGCTGCTAACCTTAACTGCTTATGAGTTCCCCTTGTGAAAATCCCTGCATATATCCTTTATGTTTAGCGAATTATGATAATCTGTGTTGTATATTTTTGTAAAAATGAGGTGCAAGGGGTTTATTTTTCACTGTGGACGAGGAACACCTGTTTTACCACTTCTTTCTGTTGTATCCTTGATTTGGAGTTTGGATAATGATTAGGATTCTTGGCTACCTAAAGACTTGTTTTCTGATTCTGTGGTTGATTTAGTTGTTCCTTGTACAGGTAAAGGCAGTCTATGTGAAAAACTTGCCGTCTAACATTACTCAGGATAAGTTAAGAGAAATGTTTGAACACCATGGAGAGATCACAAAAGTGGTGCTACCACCTGCAAAGTCTGGCCAAGAAAAGAGCAGATTTGGTTTTCTACACTTTGCCGAAAGGGCTAGTGCTATGAATGCAATAAAGGATACTGAGAAATATGAAATAGATGGTGATCCCCAGTTTATCCATTTTTTATTTTGTGTCATGCTCGTTCGATGACTAATGAGTGAAATAATGTTGCTTGCATTGATTCCCTTTGACAGGTCAAGTTGTTGACTGTTCTCTTGCAAAGCCGCAGGCAGATAAAAAAACTGATAGAGGGTCCAGTTCACATAAGTCGGCCTTGCTTTCAGGCTATCCGCCTCCTTTGGGCTATGGGATGGCTAGTGGTGCAGGATATGGTACCTCGGGATATGCACAGGTAAAAAGGTTGCCGTGTTTTTCTATTGACCTTTTGGTACCATTTAGTCAGTGATGGTTCTTTTTATTTGTCCTGCATTCTTTCCATTATGTTGTGAGTGTATGTGCGAGAGTATTCACAATGGATTGGGCAGTCGTACATGCCAAACTTTATTATGGACAGAACTTCGGTAAATGCATGGTTATCAAGTGCCTCTTGGCAATAATCATTGTCCAAAGGTCACCAACAATGTAGCTCAACAAACAATTAATTTGTGGAGTTTGGAAGTTTTGAATCATCCCTGTTCCTTCAAATAGTTTACATTGGGTACCACTTTAACTTTATGTAATAGTTCTTGCTGCTTTTGATTTACTTCGTATGTACAATACATACACTGACATATGTATGTGGTTTTCTCCTTGCAGCCATTGATCTATGGCAGGGGGGCAACTCCTGCGGGCATGTCTATGATGCCAATGCTTTTGCCTGACGGGCAGATCGGATATGTCCTGTATGTACAAGATCCTTTCCTCTTTTGTATGGTGGTTGCTGGATCAACTTGCCTTTACTTATCCATGAATCGTACTTATTCTACACCTCTCATACTGCAGGCAGCAGCCTGGAGCACAGCAGTATCCTCCCCTTCCACAGCAGAGAAGTGGCAGGAGTGGAGGCAGAGGTGGTGGAAATAGAGGTGGCAGCTCAAGTGGGGGTAACCACATCTACGACGGTGGACATGGGAGCAGATATCGCCCTTATTAATCGTGACATTGTAACCTTGTAGCCATAGTCTGATTTGGGTGGAGCATATCAAAGCATCTCACCCTTGAATCTTATCTTGTTGTTTTGACGCTTGTATTGTTGTATCAATAAACACAGTTGAAGGTGAAAAAGTACAACCTATTCAACTATACCCTCTTGTACTGTACCTCAATAACAACATCAGCAATACTAATTTAGAGAACTGATCAAAAGAATTTAATAGTGAGTATTAAAGCTAACAGAAATTGAAGGTCTTCTATATGCATTCATCTTTCCATAATAGATGGAACTGTTTTATGGCTCATCAATCACCTCATTGCTGCATTCAATTATCCTATTTCTTTTGGAAGATATTATGTGGGATCTACATTTCTCTACCATCTTGCTTTGTCAAATGAACAGACTAGCTACTTCAGAATTGCGGAGCCCATAATTAGGTTTTTTTTTTTTTTTTTAAATGTAGGAATTTGTTCATTTAAACCGAACTTACATACTTTGGGATACCAGAGGGAGTTTTATCTCCTAGGAACCTAAAAGTTGAAGACAATAAAAGGATGATATTCATTATGTGATTAGGAGTCTTTGTCGGTTCTTCCACATTAAGCTTACATAACTTATATAAAAACACGTTGTCTGTGATTAGGAGCTTCTCTAGCCTGTTGGTGATATAAGACTGCCTGGTTATGCGACACATCCGACTTCTTCTTGATTCTGATGTCAGCTGTCTGTTGGAGATGTGGTGGAGCACTCTACTTCGAGAGTGATAGAAGGCGAAGGATTTTATCCCTTCTTCAATGACTTCCCACAAGAGAAGCCCAACATTTTCTGAGCGCAATTTTTTCATAGTCCTTATCCCTAGTTGGTAAACTAAGTACCCGCCGGAGAAAGTCGTCGAGAAGAAAGGTTCACAGAAAACTGAAGCTGAGGACGGAATATGTACAAGTTGTTGATAATGCGGTAGTAGCAAGCTGATATAGAATCGTCGTCGTAGTCGAATGGATCTTAAACCTGCAGAGTGAATCACTGTCTGACCATGTTTGATATCATCACCTAAACCTAGATTTTTATAACAACTAGTACAAATAGTTATAGACATGTTTACGAACATAGCAACTAAAACAGACACAAAGAAACTAAAACAATTAAACTTCCTTGAAACTAAACTAAGAACTTTAATACATTTATTTATTAAACATAAGAGACAAGATTTCTTTGTTTTTGGATAATATTTGTGCAGCATGTCATCATTTCCCCTTTCTGCTTTATCCTGCTGACAGTAAACAACTTTTGTCCTACCCATCATTACACCACTTGTTTTTACCTTTGTGCCCTGATACTCCATCGACGTCATTACCATTGTGTCCCTGATTTTCATCCGCCTAGAGCCATGAGTTGACCCGGTATGGAACCGAGTTGATACAGAGAAACTCAGGCAACTATTAATTTTGGAGATTTTGCCGTTAGTGGCTTTGTCGGAAACGTCGGAGAGTTCAAATATCATACCGGTTTCAGCCTACACACTGAGTCATCGATTACAGATTCATCAGGATCTTCCTTTTTGCAATTCCCTCTGGGTAATTGATTTTTGCTAGGCTTGATGAGTTTGGTCTCTGATGGGGGATGTGATTTTTGAGTTTTAATTGAAGATATCCATTTTTGAAACAAATAGGATGACATAGATGTTTTTTTTGTTTCTCTGGTTGTTTTGTCTTGAATCTCATGGTTTAGCTTCCCCGAGAATTCGATTGACTGATTGAGTTTGATTGAATAAAAAAAATATTGGGGGATGAGGTGTATCAGATGGTGGAGGAGGACATACCAAAGGTGGATTTCCCATGAGAAAGGTGGGGCTGATTGGATCCTGAAAGAAGATTTGTTCCATAGCTTTCACCTGTAATTCTTCCTATCGGGTGTAGAGAGGCTTTACCAGAACCTGATGCTGATTCTGAAAACAATCCATGTTAGCACAAACTCTGCAACAAAGCTTTAATTGGAGAAGCAATTTTTTATGGTGATGATGAATTTAAAATATGTTTCTTCCATTATTTCCAAATCAAGCATATTGCCTTTCTAATCAAACTTTAAAGAAATCGAACTCAAATCAAACATGATATCTTTGTCTGTTTAACTCTTAACCCCAAGTTGAAATATCAAAAAAACCTTTTACAAGATCACATAATTTTTTTGATATATGATTTAAAGTGGAAAGATTATTTGATAGCTTTAATCATACATGAAAGGAGGGATGAAGAAGAAAGAGGGTTGTTAAAGGTGGATCGTTTAAAAAATCTCAAACAAACCGAGTTGCAGAGCAAAACTCGGAGGAAAGAGAAAAAAAATTCTTTTTCAAATAAGTTGACCATAATTAGCCTGGCTTAATTAGGGGCTTGTAAAATTCATACGGGACTGGAGGAAAAGACAAAATAGGATCATCCAGTAGTAATACCCCCTATCACTTATCCATATATTTTCACAAATGTCTAAACTACCCCTGTATGATTATTCCTAATATATGATTAACTGAGTTAATTAATTAAATTAGATTAATTATATAGATTATAGTTAGGATTAAAATTAGATTTTTTTTTTATCAATGGAGAAGAAGATGGGCTTTCAAATCTTCTATAAGGGTCGTCATGGTCGTAACATTAGACCTTGCCGACCCTCACCTATTACATTACCAGTCTATGAAAAATCATCATGGTCATATTTTCTAACCCTGACGACCCAAACCTGGTTTGAGGCGTCATTATCCTTTGTTTATACCATGACGACTCTCGAATCAGAATTCCATGCATAAAATAACTGTCAGGGTCGCATCGGCGCATACCAAATACCTTAACGGCTCTAACTGGGGTCGTCATGATCGGTTCCAGTATACCATGACAACACAATCTGTAAAATTTGTTGATAAAGGATTGGAAATTCATTAGAAGGAAAAGAAAAGGCATACATAGATCATAGAGAAAAGGCTTACATATATTATAAAGAAAACCATACGTATGATATAAACATATGATTAAATTGATTCTAGATCATTGAAATACGGCAAATTTTCAGCCAACACTACATAGAAATTGTCATGCCGAAATATTTTGCCGCAGTCCGTCTTATATTGTTCATATGCTTGCTGTTTCTAAAAAAGGAAATCAATAATAAGTTAGTATTATAATCAAATATGATTTGATTAAAATCTAATTGACATTCACTTACTTGTTCCAAGGGTTGGAGTTGAGGATAATACGCGATCATGTTCACCAAAGTTGTTCTAAAATTACAGCATCGATCGTAAATCGATTCGAATCTTTCTTTCACGTCTGTTATTGATCTGGATTTTTGATTGCCGTTTAAAGCAACAAAAACCCTGAAAATACGATCCCAAAAAGTTAACAATCACCTGTTTATGTTGATAATGAGTTCTTCGTCATATTTTGTGACTACAACCCACGCTCTAACTGCCGCAACATCTTCTCGGGGAGTGAATTTAGCAACCATGACGAAGAAATTAGAAAAAAAATAGAAAGGATTTGAAAGATTAGAGATAATAAGTGTTTGTGAGGAATTATATGTTGAGAAGAAGGTTTCTTTTATAGAAATTAAAGACCCAACGACTATTTAAAAAAACAAACTAGCTAACCAACCGTTACGCATAGGTCCATAGGTGATAGATTGTCTAGAATCGTCATGGTCGATACATATAAAACACCAACGACCCAAACTATCGACATGTGTCGTTAGGTTCTAAACCTATAGGCCATGACGACCCATTTTAAGAATTTTTGTTTTTCCTGGATATTTTTGAATGATAGGGTTACATCGGTTCGTAAATCAAACGCTAACGACCTAAGCATAACAACTAGTTTTCCCCCCAAAAAAATTAGCCGTTGGGGATTTTTCTATATAAGGTTGCTAACCCATATGAATATTCAGTTGACCACTTTAACATTATACTCAAATTAAAACTCTCTTGCAATAGAAAGTCCATCATCATTTACCAATTCACTTGTAGACATACTCAGATGATGCAAACAAACAACTCCTCCATCATCAACTACTCAAATTAGTGCTATGGAAGAAGATACACGTAAAAGAAGCAAAGAAACCACTTCATCATCAACTACAAAATCAATTAGTGTTATGGAATAAGAGATATGCAAGAGAAGCAAACCAATGAATCCCATGGAAAAAAAGGAACTCAAAAAACAAGGTTACTACCAATTCCAACGAAGGAAAAGGTTAAGTCCGTTGTGGATGATACAAAATGGACTAAGAATTATTACGTCGTCATGGATCCTCCCGAAGAACATCGAGATGAGCATATATTTTGGAATCTGGTAAAAACATGACCTTACGTTCCAAAGCCGGATGTGAAGTGGAAGGGTCCACGCCATGATTACACGATCGACTATGTTTCTGATAGGTTCTTTCATGTTAAGAAGTTGTGCATAAAGTACAACTAGTTTCTCGCTAGACACAAAGGGGATAAGTTTGCGGAACATGATGCATATACCAAATGGAGAGGAGAGCCTTTTTATCATTTCGAAGCTTCCCAAATAGTTGAGGCTCGCAGCGAGAAAAAGTAATGTGTTTAGTAACACCAAGTTGGTCTACAAGGTGTTAGCCTAGTTTAGTATTGCTTTCACGTTCTAATTATCTTATTAACCTAAGTCTAAATGTTGTTCAACTTCTGTATCATCATAGGTTGTTATGGTCGATACCCATATACCATGACGAATCCAAAGGTTAACTTTAAATTGTTCTCTAATTAGCTCTTCCAGAATCGTAATAATGTAAAGGGTAGGACCATGAAGACCTCAAATCTAAATTTTAAAAAATATGACCGTTGGAATTTTTTCTATATAATACAACCCCCTTCCTCTATCTGAAAATGCCCCAAACATCCTATTTTCTCTTTTTATACATCTTACATTTGTTTTTATCAACATTTGAAAGTGAGACATCAATGGCAATGACAGAATGGGAACCAGATGAAGATATAGATCTCATTAAATATTTCATTAAGGTGTTCCATGAACGTCCGGATGAAATATATTCAATATTTTGGAAGAGAGTGAAAGAGTTCTATTATGAGCGCACCGCGAATCCCAATAACCGAAAACGGAGAAAATTAGCGTTTCGATTCGACCACATCAAAAGTTCAATTGGAGAGTTCATTAAAGTTAGAAAAATGGTGAACGACCATCATCCCCAAGCTCCTCTTACCGAAAAAAGTGAGTAATATACTTTTATGTGTACCTTTCTCATAATTTTATGTGTGCAAATTAACATTTAATTCTTCTATTTCAGCTGGAACGATTTAATGGTCTATGGCGAATAAGAAATGTTGAAAGAAAGTTCATTCACGCAAAGTGTTATAGGGTATTGTACAATCGTTTTCGGAGGTTCATTGACGAAGTTTTAATGTGAAATATACATCGTCATCCATACTAAACATTATGTAATGCGATATTGATGTAACGTTATTGTATTAATAAAATCAAAGTGTGTTTTATCTTTCCAAAAATGACCACATAATGTCTTCCAAATTGCATAGAGAGTCGTCATGGTCTATACCAAAGACCATGACGATCCTAGATACAAAAATTGGGTTTTCCCTGGATGTTTTGGTGCACTAGGGTCGCATCGGTACGTAACATAATCCATTACGACATATATCAACTATTATTTGGGAGTGTTGGAGTCGTCATGGTCGATAACATAAACCATAGCGACACTAGATGCTACTAAGTGTGTCATTGTTGTAGTTGTTAACCTGCTAAATTTGACCATGACGTCTCCAACTCTGGGAAATAATCTTCCAAATTGTGAGAGCAGGGATCGTCAAGCTGCTAATTTTTTCCATGACGACTCTATGTGTCAATACTAAGGTCGTCATGATCGATACATAAATACCCTGACGATACCAATAAAGATTTAGGCAGAAACAATTCAAATTCTCCAAAATAAGAATGTTTTAACAATCAATTCAAATCAATCTTACACACCTAATATAAAATTGTCTCCATAATAAGATTGTCTTAAAAAAAATTAGGGTGTACCTTAGAAATGTTAATAGACATGATTTCAAATTATTATATTTTTAAAAACAACAACATCGTCTCAACCACGACCACGACCCTTACTAGATGATCTCCGTCCTCGCTTTGATACAAGTCATTCACTTCCACGACCTCGCCGAGCATCTCTTTGGATCCATTTTCCTTGTTCAGCACCTTCGTCTACTTCATCATCGTCTTGCATCTCTTCGCTTCCCATATTATCAAAACCTTTTTGGATAACTTGGGTAGACGGTTTCCGAGACCTCTTACTTGCACGATCCAAATCATCATATATTTTGATTGCAGCGAGGTTTTCAACGTATGTCAAGTAATCAATGTACTCACCTTGTTGGTTAGGCGTCAATGGTTATCCCTTGGCCTTCAAGCAACATAGTCCCTTGATCACAATCTTCACTCGATCCCTCTATACGTATAAAAATTGCTATTGAGGTCAACATACATATAAGAGTATATATTTCAGAAAAAGCGAACAAGAAAGACAAAAATACTTACAACAAGCTTTAGAATGCTATAGTCGGTTATGTTGTCGGGTGCCGGAGTAGAGGAAGTACATGCTTTCTTGCTTTTTCCCGCGCGAGTATCTATCCTATCACACATCTATGAGAACGTTTAGTACCATTCCAAGTAACCCTCATTTTCCTCGTAACCTTGATTCACCTTCTCCCAAAAAGAGACATCTACCTTGTTAGCATGCCTAACATCCCAATGACGGGTCCAGGGTAGAGGGTCATAAACCACCACAACGATATAAGCGTCAGAACTGCATTCATCAAGGTTAAGTCGGAACTTTGGTACATAGTCCTCATTACGTGGATCTTGAATATACCCAAGTTGGCGCGTTACTCTCGACGGATCATACATTGAGAACCCGGTTGGGTGAAAGAAAAGACCATAGTAAAAAGAGACAGGTTGACGATCAGGATGAAATCCATACAGATCAAAAACTACATCTTTGGGTGTCATGTTGTCCAAACTTTCCCGCATAGCTAACAACATGGAATTATAATCCTTTTCCTGACCCCCAGTGAACGTGTATTTCGTCCGCTTGGTTGAAAAATGGTTCATGCCTCATTCACTTTGACGTGTACCTTGTCTTTGAACAACGAGGGAAAATGCTCGTAAATCCGCACCTATACAATTATCAAAACAATAAAACAAGTATTCGTCAAACAAGACATTGAAAAAGAATAATAAATCATCCGACAAGCTAATAAGATCACTTCAATTACCTGGAGTAGAGTAGTATTCTCGTTCATTTGAGATGTTCGTTCCCTAGATACTTTTGTTAGCTCCTCGTTCATGTGAGATAAGATAACTGTCCCCCACGAGTATTTATGCACATTTCCTAAGGATGCAAGAGCTGGAGAAAGTCCGCGCTGACCCTGTTTCCTGAGCTGTCGGGAAACATCACAGACCCTAGCACGTACAAAAGATAACCGACATCTGCAGCACGAACTTCAACCACAGAGAGGAGTCCATGTTCTTTTTCTTTTTGTAGTATCCCAGAATATCTGTCCCTCAACTGCACAAGATTGAACTCTCTCCTTCGGTACTTTTTCCCTTTGACCAACATGCTGTTCGTCACCTCTTCATCCCATCCAAAAAATTCCTTGGCCAATTCATAATTTTAGGCCAAAGAAGTTGTTTCTTGTAGTTGGTCATGGTGGATTTTCCTTCTACCTAGAGCCATAGAATCTTTTCTACATCGTGAGGAGTTAAAGACATCTCGCCAAAGGGGAATTGGAAGCAATCGACTTCAGGATAAAACCTCTCACAGAATCAAGATACCGCGACCGTGTCAAACACAATCACGGAGTTCTGTACGGCAGGATACAAACCGAAGTTCTGGATTAAAGTTCTAACTCTTCCACATTCTTCTTCTAGGGGCCAAAACACCCTTTTTACATACGAAGACTAGCATATGGAAAGACGTATTGCATTCGTATGATCCTACAAAATAGGAAGAAAAAAACATAATGGGAAAACAATCAATGACAACAACAAGTTAATTGAAAACCAAAGTTTATATTCTTACGATGATCTCATAGATGGTATGAGCCCACGAGCCGTGATATGCAAATATCATTTTTCCTCCATCTAAGGGTAAGCCTCTAAATTTTCCATTCTGTTCATCCCCCAGGAGCAAGTAGGTAGCGGGTATGTGCCTCGCGGGTGGGGATTTTGATTTGCCCTTGTCCTCCGCTTCCACCTCTGCCTCATCATCATCACCACCACCATCAGTATAACCACCATATCCAGCAGAACCATCACCACCACAATCACCACCATCCCCACCATCCCTATTTGTCTCATCAACATCATCTTCAGTTTGTTCGTTGTCATAGTCTGAAGTCGCAAATGGAATAGAGGAGGCAAAAAAAGAAGGGGAATCCTCTGGTTCGTTACCATGTTGTGCACGTTCACGGATAACAAACGGTACCTCCTTCGGTAAGATTCCACGGTACGTACCAGCCCCCAAGAATTTCTCGTTGCAGAGAGGTTTCAAAGGAGGAGGGGGTACATGTTTGCCTTTTCCTTTGTTGTTCTTTTAAGCATGTTACAATTGAAAACAAACAAACAAAAAAAAAACAACGGAACCAACATTCATAGCTCAGTACAAGGGTCATCATAATCTAAATTTTCGACACTAATGAACCTAGTTAAACCATGACGACCATATAGATAAACAGTAACGACCGTTGATTTCATATAAACTAATGTCGTTAGGTTTAAAATAAAAACTGATACGTCCCTAACACACTATGTCTCCAGGGAAAATAAATCATAAGGGGTGTCATGGTTTTAGTTAAAAACCAAAGCGATCTAAGACAAACCCTTTGTCTTCAATAAAAATATACAATAAGATTCGTCATGGTCGAGTAGGGATCCAGCAACAGCTAATTTTGGGTTTCATCTATTGGGCCAGCAGAGAGACAAAACAGCCCAATATCCGAAAATGTTAAGACTATCAAAGGCTAGCCCACTACCCGAACCAACCCACAATCCAAATTTTCCCTTTGGCTCAACTCTCAATTCAGAGGCTCCTGATGCCTCCGGTGCTGTTTTGCACTCCGGGGGCGTCGCGGCTTCTAGCTCCATTTCTATGGGTGATTCTTCTCTTAGAAGCCTAAAAAGCAACTTAAGGCCAAACTTTCCAATGAATCTCAATTTAGTGCTAACTCTCTCCCTTACCAAAATGTCGAAGTATCTAGCGAATAGAAAAATAAAAGTTTGGACATGCGAAAGGATTTTTCGCGTGATAATGAGGATGCGGCGTCTCAAACAAGTGGTGGTCATAAGCTTAGCGTTGAAGGCAATAATATGGAGACGGCCATTGGAATTCATCGGAAATTGATGCGACTCTTCGACAACATTAAGGAAACCGGTAAAGTCTCGGGGAGTGAATTCTCCAATCAAGAATCAAATTTCGTCACAAATTCTATTTTATCTCACGTGCATGCTTTCAAAGATGTTATGGATGTGGGAGATAAAGACGTAAGTTAATGCTTGTAATGTTTGATTCCGCTCTCTTTTGGTGGATAATTCATTTTGTTATGTATAGATACTATCTTGGAATGTCAACGGTATTGGAGACCCGGATAAGCGCTTCAAATTAAAGAAGCTAGTGAATCGGTGGAAGCCAACTATACTCATGCTACAAGAGACGAAGCTTAAGGCTTGCACCGAAAACATTGTGCGACAATGTTGGGGAGAAACTCCTTGTAAGTGGATTGCTCTTCACTCCCATGGAAGATCGGGAGGCATTTTTATTATTTATAATTCGGATTTGGTTGAAGTGGAATACTTTCTCGAAGGTATTTTCTCCCTAAGCATCTCTTGCCGCAATTTATCGGATAACTTTCGTTGGGTCTTAGTCGGTGTTTACGGCCCTTGCAATGTGAACGAAAAAAAAAGCTTTCGCTTGGAAATAGCTACTCTTCATGGTTATTGGGATGGTATACCGTTGTGTATTGGGGGGGACTTCAATGAGATTAGATTTTTGGAGGAAAGAAGGGGTTATCGTAGAATTACAAGCTCTATGAAACTTTTTAACGACCTTTGTAATGATCTTGACCTTGTGGACGTGCCTCTTTCCGGCGCTAAATATACTTGGGGTAGATCGCCAAACAAGAAGAGTAAGATTGACCGGTTTCTCGTCTCTTCGGATAGGGAAACGCACTTCCCAAATTTTGTTATCAAACGTCATGCTAGACCTTTCTCGGATCACTTTCCCATCGAGTTAGGTGCAATGGATTCGGATTGGGGTGCTCGTCCATTTCGTTTTCAATTAGCTTGGCTTGAAGACACAAACATTATTTCCTTAATGAAAGAATGGTGGGAGTCTTTTTCCTTTATAGGTACGGCCGCCGAAGGTTTTGCAAAAAAGTTAAACGCTTTAAAGGAGAAATTGAAGGTATGGAACAAAGAAGTTTTTGGGTGCATTAATAAGGCCATCGATTTGGTGCTTACCAAGATGAAAGAGTTGGATGATCTAGATGATGAGAGGGGTCTTACCGCAGATGAAGAAGACTTGTTAGTGACGGCTAAGGCGAATTTTGAGTTGGCACATAGGCGTCAAAGCGTAATGTTGAGACAAAAATCTAGAATTAGACACTTTAGAGATGGGGATCGCAACACAAGGTTTTTCCATAGATTGGTGAAGGGTCATAGATCTTCAAACAATATCATCAACCTTCGTATTAATGGTAGGTGGTCGGACAACAAAGAGGAAATTAAGTTGGGCATTGCAAATTACTTTGAGCATGCCTTCAAGGAGAATTCCAATTTTCGTCCTAGAATCAAAAACATGTGTCTTAAGAAGATTGATGAGAAAGCTCGTTTATGGTTGGAAAGGTCTTTTAGTGAAGAGGAAGTGAAAAACGCAATTAAAAGCTTGGGAATCGACCGTGCACCGGGTCCGGATGGTTACCCTTTGAAGTTCTTTATTGTTTGTTGGGAATTTATAAAAGAAGATTTGATGAAGTTTTTCAAGGAATTCCATGATCTCAACATTCTTCATTCGTCTTTAAAAAACAATTTCATCGCTCTAATTCCAAAGAAGGCGAATGTTGAGGAAGTTAAAGATTTTCGACCTATTAGTCTAATTGAGAGTGTATACAAAATCATCTCTAAGTGTTTGGAGGATCGCCTAAAGGTATACCTCCCTTCTTTAATCTCCTCGTCACAATCTAGTTTTATTAAAGGAAGACAAATTCTTGATGGAGTTTTGATAGCTAACGAATGTGTGGATTCTAGACTCCGTCAAAAACTTCCGGGTTTGCTATGCAAGTTAGACTTTGAGAAGGCTTTTGATAACGTAAATTGGAAATTTCTCAATAAAGTGCTTTTTAAAATAGGCTTTGGTGGTGTTTGGAGGGCTTGGATTAGAAATTGTTTATCATTCTCTAAATTTTCGGTTCTTGTCAATGGATCATCCTATGGCTATTTTGGTAGCGAAAAGGGCCTTCGGCAAGGAGATCCTCTATCTCCCATTCTATTCACAATTGTGGGTGAAGTCTTAAGTTGTATGTTGAGCAAAGCTCAAGAATTTGATCAAATTACGGGGTTTTCGGTAAAGGAAGGAGGAACAAAAATTAACCATTTGCAATTCGCCGATGATACCATTGTTTTTCTCGATGCGAAGGAGGACCAAGTTGCCACTCTCCGTTATCTTCTTCTTTGTTTTGAGTTAACTACGGGTTTGAAGATTAATTTTTCTAAGAGTAGATTATACGGAGTAGCGGTGGAAGAGAGCATTGAAAATTATGCAAACTTGTTGGGATGTAAATTCGAAAGTTTTCCGAGTAAATACCTTGGTCTTCCGTTAGGTGGGAAAGTAGGAGGAACTCAAAAATGGGAAAAAACGCTCGATATTTGTGCAAAAAGGATTACTCTATGGAACGGAAAAGCGATGACAAAAGCGAGTAAGTCAACTCTTGTCAAAAGCATTTTAGGGAGTTTACCAATTTATTACCTTTCTCTTTTTCTTGCTCCTTGCGCCATAACTAAGGAAATGGATAAGGTGGTGCGGAACTTTTTATGGGATGACGATCATAACACTAAAAGAACTCATAATGTTGGTTGGACTACGGTGTCAAAATCAAAAGAAAAGGGAGGTCTTGGCATTAGAAGATCGAAATTAATGAACTCGGCTTTGTTAAAAAAGTGGTGGTGGCGGTTTGGCTTAGAGAAATATGCCTTGTGGAGGAAGATTATAGTTGAAAAATTTGGTGAAACATCAAATGGTTGGGAAACTCTCCAACCCAAAGGATCAAAAGGAGGTAGTCTTTGGTACAACATCTACAAAGAGCTAGAAAATTTCAATAAATATATCAAATTCAAGGTTGGCGCGGGTGAGGAAACTAGATTTTGGGAAGATGTGTGGATAAGGGATGAAAAACTTTGTGATATGTTTAAATCGGCCTATGAAGCATCAAGGACCAAGGAGTTGGTGGTAGCACGCATGTTCGATGTAGTAGACGGCGAGATAAGATGGAAATTTATGGCTAGAAAAAGGTACTTGCAAACCATCTCAAATAAAATCTCAAGCATTTCAACTATTCTAGCCCCCTTCTCTTTTCAAGAAGGTGTTGAGGATAGTCGTATTTGGGACGGAAACATCAATGGTCAATATACGGTCAAAGATGGCATGAAGGTCGAAGAGGAACAAGAGATGCCAACTTTCACTATAGATGTTGTGTGGAACCGCAATTACCCATACAAAATCAACTTTTTTCTTTGGCTACTTGCTCATGATAGGGTAATGACGAAAGACAAGCTTATAAGGAGAGGCATGGAGGTCTCTAGCTTTTGTTGCTTTTGTGGAGAAAATGAAGAGACAAGTGACCATCTTTTCTATGATTGTTGGAGGATCCGAAGGATTTGGGACTACTTTAATGAAGGATTGAGGAGTAATTGGAGATACAACTCCAATGTATCCACCAACGTAAACGCTTGGAAACTCAATTGGGGTGATGATCGCCTTAGTCAAATTTGGAACAATATCCCGGTTGCTATTTGGTGGAGTATTTGGAGGGAGCGGAATGCAAGAATCTTCGCCAACAAAAGGAAAAGATTGGAAAGTTTAATTAGAAGCGTTAAAATTCAAGCTTTCTTTTGGGCCGAATCGAACACACAAATGCTAGGTTTATCCGCCAATATGGTTGTAGCTCATTGGGACTCTCTATTTCGGCACCATTGATGGTTGTATTTTGTTTTTAGCTTTTTGTTTTTCCTTTTTCTTTGTTCCTCATAGTTTTTATCTTTGTTCATTGGGTTGAGGTACCCCCTAAGTACCTTCTCTTTTTCAATGAATTTCCTTTTGACCTATCAAAAAAAAAAAGATTCGTCATGGTCGAAAATCAAAGACCATGACGATTTTTCATAAATTCAACATGCATACGAAAAGTCGTCATGGTCTTTAGTATGAGACCATGCCGATCCTTTTTCTGAAACTGCAATTTAGCGGTTTCTAACCTAATTTTACACTCAAAACACACAAATAAGCAATCACAACAAGTATAATAATAGGTTTTAGTTTACTTACTCTCTAACGGGGGCCATTTCGTCGATTGATTCTTCAAGATTTGATTCTTCGGAACTTCTCGAATTCAATTTTCCTTTTATCTTCTCTACGATTTTAGGTGGACTTACTTCTCTTTGGTAATGGTTCGTACGAACCATTTTTGTAGAAGAATTTAATCGTCGATTAAAGTTTTCGAATCGACGATTTTAACGATGATTGATTTTGAAAAAAAAATAGAGAAAGAGGGTCGTTAGGTTTAGAGGAGAGGGAGAGAGGTGAGTTGAATTTCTGATTTTTAGTTTTAAAATTGAACGGGGGCTTAGTATATTGGGTATAACAGGGTTTTAGGATTAGTTATTAGAAAAAGGTAATTTAGTATTTACACCACCTTTTGGTATCCGTCAATAATTTGTAGAGTGTGTTAAGATTTCCAAAAACTTCCTATTAATTCCACAAGCCTCCAATTAAACTGGGATAATTAGGTTGTTGAATTAAACTGCCTATTTCGATTATAATACAAGCCCCCAATTAAGCCAGGATAATTAGGTTGTTGAATTAAACTGTCCATTTCGATTGATAATCAGAGGTTGCAAATGAAGGCCAATACAAGAAAATAGTCGAATGTTTTGATAATAGTAGGAGAGATCCGTGAAAAAAAGAAGACAAAAGAAATGATTATACGCTATCAGGATTGTCCTCTTCCTCATCTTCTCTGTCATTAATGTCTTCCTCTTCTTTGTCATCTCCGTCTTCATCAGCTTCTTCCTCGTGTTCATCTTCATCAGCTTCTTCCTCGTGTTCATCTTCATTTTCTTCTTCATCCTCTTGATCCTCAGTATGCCTTGAAGGTTCTTCTTCCACTTCTGATTGGACCTTTTTCCTTTTCTTATCTGCTTCCGTTTCCCCTGCCTTTGCTGTTGAAGGTTCTTTTTCCACCTCACATTGGACCATTTTCCTTTTCTTATCTGTCTCTTTTGCCTTCGCTGCCACAGCTTTCTTTCCAGCATTTTTTCTTTTAAAGTCTGACAAGAAATCAACCAACGCATTAAACCACTATGTAGTGGATAGCTACACGTATAGTTTGGATATACAATGCAAACTGTAACCTTGTAGTTAGTTTAACGACAGAATTGTCATATAACAGACAGAAACTCAGCATGTTTTCTTCTAATGCCTGTCAACTAATCAACCTGCACATTTTTTTCTTTGAAAACTCATATGACTGCTTGGTTTGGACTTGTAATGCATGAAACCTAGTAGTTAGGTTGATGACAGATGTTGTCATTGGTTCACTTGCGGAACCTCTGTACAACATTTTTAATGATATGGACAAGTAACCTCGAGGGAGAGAGCAACATGCCAACATCCATTCCAGAGAAATGATCTAGACTCTAAGTGATTCAAGAAGAAACATACCTTTGATACTATCAACCCAATATTATATGAAGTGATAGATCAGAGATAATGTTTGAGTAAAATGCTGGCTGGATTCTTTTTTCTTTGTAAACCATTATTAAAAATTTATAATGCAAAATATAGTGAACTGCAACATGACTTGATGTTCCTTAAAATAACAACATATGGACAAAAAAATTTATGTAACAGTTTACAGCTAGTAGAATCACGTCCATCCTATCCCCAGGTATGCAATGAATCCTATCTATTGGGTTTTACATCAACAAGATTCAAAGAAACTTTTTTATTACTCGGGAAACTTATTTATCATACCACTCCATTTTCCAAACAGAACATGAGAAGACGGTAAATTTGAAGTACAGAGAGCCTACTGCTACTGGAACCTGGCTGCCCCAAGGATTGACAATAGTCGCTAAAGGAGAAACATCAAACAAGTAGAGTCGTGGAAAGACTTGTTTCTTCCATATTTTTGACCTTAGCTACATGGAACAATATGCTACTGCTGAAAGATAGAAGAATTGAAATCTTAGATCAAAACACTACGTATGAATGGTATGAACTGCCTAGACAGTACCCTTTTTGGAGAATGTTAATAAATTCCAAAACCCGTTTCGATGAATGCTCTAAGTTGCGATTTGAAGAGATAGATCGGACATTGGATCCTAAAGTGTCCCGTCTATATTGACTTATGTAATGATGGATCTAGGAATTTCGCTACCTTAGGACAGTTAGAGTTACTGCCGCCGTTTACTGGGGCTTCCATTCAAAGCTAATCACACTTCTCCTTCCAACCTTCCAGCACCGGGCAGGTGTCAGACTCTATACATTGTGTTACCACTTAGCAGAGTCCTGTGTTTTTAATAAACAGTCGCTACCCCCTGGTATGTGCCGCTTTCCTAATTCATAGGAGAGCACCCCTTCTCCAAACTATGAGAAATCCACCGATCCACATGTGATGTGTGAACAACGAAAGTACTGTACCGTACTCAGTAGCTAGATATGGATAAGGGGGGTTCGAATGATATACTAATACGGCTCTGCGCTAGCGCTTTCCCACCGGTTCGCTTATTTCCAACGACATCGTTCTTTAAAACCATCTTTCTCATGATCTCCTTCAGATCGAGACATAAGGAGAAGCTTTAGTAGTTTACTTTGATGAACTTTGTGATGATGATCTTTCTAGTTGGACAGATGGAGCACCTCCTTCGCTCAATCAAAATGGGAATGGGCTGGGGTTATGAACTTATAATCTGATGATGGAGTTGATTCCATGATTATAAGTTCATTCCATACCGGACCAGACTGGATGAGAGCTATTTCATGAGATCTGTTTCTTGAGCTGAGGTCTATAATTTCGAAGGTGTTTTCCCAAAAAAGGAGACTCTAACCCTAGGCGGTACCGGAAGAAAGTAGATTCTGAACTATATGCATTGTGATGGATATCATAAAGCAAAAGTTATAATGCATGAGTCATGACATAAATTCACTTAACAATTTGTATACCAGAAGATGTTTCTAGTAGACCCAATCATGGTTCATCAGCAACATAGTTGAACAGTGGCTGGTAGTGATACTACATATATCAGTTTTTACTTTATTCATTATGCTATATATAGAAAATCATGAATAGTTTATCAAATCTGCAAACAGTAACATAGTATCCGGTGAAAAATATGCTAACCATCTAAAGAAGCTTTGAGAGGTTCAATGAACTCCTGAAATTCAATCTCTTCCAGTGCTTTGAAAATATCTTCGGCATTGATTGTTTGTCTCTTTGATTCCTTGCATACATCATTTGCCCTGCATGCAATAACAACTATCATAATCTGCATCTAAAAGAAAAGAAAGTATTACTTTTACCATCATCTGAGATCTCAATAAAACCATTAGAAAGGTATCTCCTAGGAGACAACATATGGCATAACAAACAGAACCCCAGTATCCATAATTTTCCTAAACTTCTCAGAACACTTTCCCTTCTTTTTTTTCATAACACCTGTGCTCTTAACGAGCTCACTCCACACTCCGGATTCCAGGACTATGGAGTTAATGATGTGTAACTTCAACGGATCAAGTGAACATGGTATCAGTCACCAACAGAATTCTTACGGTTACAATTGGAAACCTCATTCCCCATATTTCTTCTGATGGGAAATGAAATCCTCATCTGACGCACAAGAAAATTGGAAGTACGAACCAACAATCAACAGTTACACGCTACAACACAGGAGGAGAAAGAGAAAAACCCAACAGTGGGATGTTGGAACTATCTAATTGAGCAATTTGTAATCTCCAGAATGTACTATTATGGTTCCAGACTTCCAGTGGATTGAAACTTGGGGAAAACTACTACTAACTGATCCAGGATTTCCAATTCCTTGAAGAAATATCTTAGTAGAGTGTTTCTAAGCAGTCACACCATAAGTATCAAACTCATTTCATACCCATTACACCCAAAACACCAATGTTCAAGTAAAAATCTCCAACTTTTTCTTGTTTGATCAAAGGAACAGCATAACCCTACACTAATTTTGCTAATTGTTTATAAAATTCAGGACATCCAATTCTAGTGCCACAAAATTTGAGACAGAGAGAGACTTACGTAGCAGATAGGTAATGGATGAAGATTCTAGCACTCTCGCCGAAAGCGAGGATAGCTTCTTTATGAATCTGGAGATCTCCGGCATCTGACTCTGAGAGTTTCTCCTTCACCAATCTTCGTACAATAGCTTTAGGTAGTTCTTCCACCACTTCAGCTCCAACTTTTGCCATTTTTACTATTTTTCTGCCCCTTTTCTCTCCTTCTACCAAAACCCTAGAAATCAAACTGTTTAATCCTTCTTTCTCTAATCCTTAGCGCCAAAATTGATGGGCTTTTGTTATTTCCCGCCCTTTAGGGATACACTTATTATTATTACTAAAACTGTATCTTTTCTTTTTTCAAAGGGCTAACTTTTTTCTGCGCCATATTGAACGGTGAAAAAACCTATCTCATCATTCAACGATGAACACTATCCATTCTTAGTCTTTCTTAAAACTATATTTGGTGAAAGGAAAGCGACTCCTATCTTTTTTCAAAAGACTTTCTATATTTTCTCACAAAACCCACCTAAACCTAGGGTTCAACAACTTGGTTTGTCTTTCTCCCTGATGCGAAATCCTTGCATATTGCTAACACTCCAGCCTTATTGAACATTTGGTTATTGTCAATAAGAAACACGAAAAATGGTTGTTCAAGTTCGATGCATAAAGAGTAGTCGCGTCACATGTCATTGGTTCTCTTTATAACTTTTGTATTATTTCTCTATCTGTATATTTGGTTGTTTCAGACTGCAATCAATCAGAGCTGCAATAAATTAATATATAAACCCACAAATTCAAATAATCTTCAGATGATATGCTTAGCATAGAAGACCATTCGACACATAAAAGCCACTATTCCAATCCAAGGTAATAAAACATATGATTTCGGTTTGCAAATGCTTAATGTATCCGGGGACAAAAAATCACTTCACCACGTGTTCGCATCTCAAGGTAAAAGTAAGAGAAAGACAAATTCGAGTCAAGCATTGAGGATACTTTCAGTCAACATAAGGATATTTGAATGATCAACAAGATTTAGACACGTGTAAAACACTAACTGAAGATCAATGTTCAAGTTTGAATTAGGCAGTTAAGCATTTAATGCGCGAGCAAAGCAGTCATGTCAACAGTCTATTAGCTGTCGGGACAATGGCGAGATATAATTCGTCGAGGAGCATAACAACGAAGATTAATGCAACGAAAGGTAATCGATGGATGTCTCAGCGAAGCTAGATGACAACGAAGATGAATTCTCCCCCAAGAAAGCTACAACAAGAATTTCCCTGCGAGGCTTAAAAAGCGAAAACAATGTAATAAGGGTTGAACGATCTGTGCGAGGCTTAAAGAGAGAGAACTAGTGAGAGAAATACTTTGCTAAGGCTGAGAGTTTGTAACCCTTTACATCATAATGAAATCCCTCCCGTGGACGTAGGTTTTAACACCGAACCACGTAAACCCTTGTGTTCTTTACTTAACTTATGATTGTGTGAATCCAGACCATAAATATGACCAATACCATTGAGAGTAACTTAAGGAAAGTATTTGGGTGTGTTTTAGGTTTTCCTGCAACTAAATTTTGGCGCTAGAAACAGGGACTGGAAGAAAAAACATTAAGGATTTACTTTATCTTTCTCAGTTATTTGAAAAAAAGTTTAGATCTAGAATCTTTGAGGTACTATTTGAAAAAGAGAAAGTTAGATCTCGTCTGTTTTGTGAAAGAAATCTTAGATCTGAGTTTCTAAGAGAAAGTCTCTAGATAAGCAGTAATTTAAGGAGAAGGGTTCATAAAATCAAGATCTTCCGAAACATAAAATTATAGATATGATTTTGGTGTTCATCCTTTAAAAACTTTTCAGTTTAGTTAAAGTTTATCTTCAAAACTCTGGATATCGTGGTAAACATAGGGTTGTTTTCAAGTTTGTTTTCGTTTAAAAAGTTGAAAATCTGAAAAATCTTCATGTACGGGAATACTGTGGAAATGGGGTTTAGAACCCGGGTTTTTGTTCTTGATACGTCAACCTCAGAAGATTTATTCTCGTTAAAATAATACTTTTAACAGTTAAATCATAGGTAGTTAAGTCTTTTCTCTGAGAAGTTATTTCGGATCTTGTGACATAGTCATTGGTTTAGGATAAAAACATTAATATCTTGATTAGCTGTCAGATCTAGGGTTTTGGAAATTAATTTTCTTTGTCATAGTCATTAGATCTACATTCAATATCATAAATCGTAGGATCCACTGTTAAAAACTCATTAAAGAGTACAACAAAACTATTTTCTTACTACGCAGATCTCGGGAGGAAAAAAGGATGGCATCAAGAATAAATAAAGGCACAAACACGAGAAAGAGTTCTAGGATTATTCAAAGTCACTAGAGAATAACAGGGTGAACCATCCAGTTGACGAAAAATACAGAGGAAATCATCATAATGTA
The DNA here is from genome assembly GCA_023531435.1 of Papaver californicum. Taxonomy (NCBI): domain Eukaryota; kingdom Viridiplantae; phylum Streptophyta; class Magnoliopsida; order Ranunculales; family Papaveraceae; genus Papaver; species Papaver californicum. The sequence goes on from JAJJMC010009062.1 coordinate 3,791,893, forward strand.
AGAGGGCCGAGTCTAGACAGGAGTATCCGTAGGGAAGAGAATGCATCTAATGAAAGTGCTAAGTATGACGATTAACAAGAAACGACAGTTGAAGAGTTGAAAGCAAAGCTCGCTAGAATTAGGGAGGCGAAGAATAAGTTGGCTCAGGTGCACAAGTTACTTAAGTGATAAAATTTGGAGCTCGCAGAGGGTAATCAAAAACTGCATGAGCAAACGCCAGAGACGTTAGGATCGTCGGTATCTGATACGAATAGACGAAAGAAACAACCTCCTAAAAAACGATGAGGAGGATACGAAGAGAACTTAGAAGAGCGTAATGCGAGAAAATCCAAGAAGGGATGGATCGTCAGTTGAAAAAGTCAGTTGAAAAAGACCAAAGAGAAGGATGCGAACCAGGATGTTCTGAAAGAATTAAAGAGCATGCTGATGCGTGTCGTAAGTGCAACAAATTACTCAAGATATTTTCCACTAATTAACTAGTAATATAGAGGTAGTAAGGATCGTTCCCACAGAGAGTTGTGCAATTGGTAGGTTATTTAGATTAGCAAAAATATAGTAAAAGTAAATACTAAGGGTGGATTGGTTTAATTAACTAAAAATAATAATAAAAAGATAATAAGAATAAAGATATGATTATGGAGTCCTTCGCCGTTACCAAACGTTGACTGAATTAGTATACTTATCTATCATTCGTCAGAACCATTCATCAACAACCATATAATAGCAGCTAGATCAGTGCTATCTCCAAAACTCCTTTTATCACTGGATACAGAAGTTCTCGACTACCAGATTCTATTCGTCCGGACCACCAAGTAGTAGATCACTCAAGGTGTAACAAAATCGAATGCTTTAAGGTTTGTGAATTTAGGTTGATCCTAGTAGTTAAACTCTTAGATCAAGGTCCACTTGTTATTGTTGTCTGCACTCACAATTGCTCCACAGAATCCCTCTGCAAGGTCTCACGATTTCTACTTGTGTATGAGTCGATGGACGATTACTTATCTCATAACTAAATACTAGCATTAAACTGATAAGTAGATTAATCCAATTGTACACTTGAATAATCTAGAAATCAGTCATAAACACTAGATATAGTGAAAACAAACGATAGTGATTAAAACTACAAATAAACTTATATTACCAATAAATTTTCACGCTTAGAACATTGACTTCTCCCTTAATCAACAAAAGAATTAGCTACTCACATTACAAGGAAAAAGAAGATGAAGAAGAATTAGGTTTTTGATATAAAATTGTAGTATGAGAGTATATGAGATTACTTCCAAGATGTTGTTTGAACCTTAAAAGTCTTCTTTTATATCCCTCAATGTTTGGGCATCAAGTATCCTCTTTTTCTAGGGTTTAGAATCCTTCCGGGACCGTGTTTTCCTTGTTTAGAAGTCAATTTCGCGTCCATATTTACAAAATTCAAAATGGTCCGTTTGCAAACCTCTGTGAGCTAAATCTTCAATATTATCTTGTTTTGCTCATAACTTCTTCGTCCGATGTCGGAATGACCTCATTCTTTTTGCGTTCGCTTCGTTACTTCGTAATCTTAAAGATGATATTAATAACTCCTGATTTTGGATGAGTTGAACTTGGTATTTGGCCCGTCTTCACTTTTAATGCTTTACTTCCTTGTTCATTCTAGCACTTTGTAACTCCTTTTTGGATGATTCACCTAATATGACACATAAGATAGAAAGCAAGAGTAATAAAAAGTAATTTGAAAGAATTATAACTAAAACAAGTATGAATTTGACACTAGAAACATGTGAATTATGCACTTATCACATGCGGACCATGATTCGCAGTTACCAGAACAATAAAAGGGGAAAACAGTTGACAGACGCAATAGAAGAGGCGAAGCAGTATCTCTTCAGCGATGATATATTATACACATCCCTACCACCAAAGTGCACAATGCCAACCTTCGGAAGCATCTTTGATGGATCAGGAAGTGTAATACAACATATCAAAGATTACCAACGATCACTACTATAGTGGGAGCACCACTAAAAAGTTATGTGCAAATATTTTCCTATCTATCTTGAAAGGCGAATCCTTGGCTTGGTTTGATGCTCTCTCAGAGTATTCAATCACATCTTGTCATGATCTTGAGAAGGTCTTCCTCGCAGCGTATATGCATAATAACCTGTTGAGACATGGAGTGGAAAAACTGTTCAGTCTGAAGAGAAGAGTTGGGGAAAGCCTACGAAGCCTCGTAAGTAGATGGAGGACTTTGTGCAGCGAAGTCATGGGTCACAAAACTGATACGAATCTGGTGCAAAATTTTATCAATGTATTATTTCCAACTGATCTACTGTATGTGGGCATATTCTAGCTCAATAATACCTTGACCATGCAAGAGCTCCGAGAGTTCCAGGAAGAGTATATTGCATTGCAAGAAATACAAAAGGAAGCAGTTTCACAGCCTGTATTGACGAAGGAGATCATCTTCCGGAATCCTGCGAACGTCCCGCAAGATACAAACACAGTTGGCGATGTACCTCAAGTGGATTACAGGCATATCTATCGAGAAGAGAAGCCGCGAGGACCACAGCGAGACACGCAACCATATAGGAATTGGGCGAACAATGGTGCCAATAGGTTTCAACATCCATTGGAAAATTCTTCTCGACGAGGCAGACCCAACGACCGAAGATTTGGCGAGTGAAAACCTAATGTTCCAAGGTTCAAGGACACAAAGCTGACAAAGTTGAGTGCACCACTAGCGGCAATCATGCGACATATCCAGAAAACTGAATCTGAAAGCATCCCGTGCCCATACAATCGAGGGGTGGAGCCACCCCTCTCCATGTATAATAATGAATTCTTTGAATATCATTAATTTCATGGTCATACAACTGACAGTTGCAGGAACGTACAAAGAATAGTGCTACACCTGATAGAATATGAAAAACTCCGAGAATTCCTGAGTGATCTGCCACCACCACCAACTCCACAAGAAGAACTAGAAGCGTCGTGGGTGCACATAATTTTGATTGAGCAAGGATAAAGTTACCTGCAATGTAATTCAATTATACTCGGCGAGGACATAATCAAACTTCTATATCAATATCATGAGCATGGTGCATAAGCGAGACTGTAGTGGAAAGGAGATCTTCATCGTCGAAAAGGCCCCACCTCTGGAGAAATGGATGACTCAACTGATTGCATTTTCAGCATCCAAGGTACCGAAAAATGGGAAGTCATATACCGATCCTCTAGTGGTTACATTAAAGATGAAAAAATGGGAAGTGGATAAAGTTTTAGTGGACACATGAAGCTCGGTGGGCATCTTATTTTATAACACTTTCAAGTGAATGGACTTTCCAGATTCTGTGCTCGTTCATTCGATGTATAACATTTATGGATTCAATGGGGTACCTTCAAGACCAAAATGAGAGTTCATTATGGTAGTATATCTTGGGAAAATGGAAACAGTCACTACATTCTTTGTAGTTGATATGGATTCAACTTATAATGTCATTGTTAGAAGACCATGGGTCCATGGAATCAAGGTAATAACATCAACCTATCATAAATGCTTGCGTTTTCCAATGCCGAATGGAGTAGCTGAAGTCAAAGGGGACCTACTGAAGAAAAGTACTGAAACTAAGTGGAAGTTCGTCAGTATGAGGAGCGTGCTGATAAGATTAATCATAAAAAGAAGCAGGCCAAGGCAGACAAGAAGGAGTAGGAAATGAAGATATATGAGGTGAACACGACAAATGGAAAGGTACTTCCGAGCGAGCTCTCAGACAATGAAGGTTTTCTAGCATAACAATTAAAGAGCCCAACCTCCTTCGGAGAACCAACGATGAATTTCACAGTGGCAGAGCCTACTAGAGATATCAATCTAGGAATTAACAAGGAGCCATCAAAATTGGAACGAGGCTAAGAGAGCAATAAAGGGAAAGGTTGGAGCAATTGTTGCGAGAATATATGGATGTGATCGCATGTACGATGGACGATATGCCAGGCATAGATCCTTCGGTGGCTTGCCATCGATTAAATATTGACCCAAAGATGAATCCTTTCAAGCATAGAATCAAGAAAGTCGCAACATTTTATGACGAAGCAATATATGTTGAACTAAAAAGGATAAACGAGTCAGGTATTATCAGGCCAGCGAAATATCCACGGTGGATTGCGAACATGGTGATTGTTCCGAAAAAAAACAAAGGTATAAGAATTTGCATTGACTTCAATGATTTGAACAAGGCATGCCCAAAGGATAGTTTCATTTTACCAGACATACCTCAAATGGTTGAATCGGCAACTGGATACGAAATGTTATCTCTTATGGATGGATACTCGAGTTACAATCAGATACCACTCGCCGAAGAGGACCAGGAGCACACCTCATCTTTACTCCGAGAGGGTTATATTGTTACAAAAGAATTTCTTTCGGGTTGAAGAATGCACGAGCTACGTATCAACATATGGTGGAAAAATTATTTGCTCATTGGGTACATTCTACATTTGAGGTGTATGTGGATGATATGTTGGTAAAAAGTAGAAAATCTGAAGACCATGTGTATGATTTAAAGGAGATCTTTGACCAAATGCGCAAGTTCTAAATGAAGATTAATCCGGCAAAATGCATCTTCGGGAAAGTTCCTGGGATATATAGTTTCAAAAAATAGGATAGAGGTTGATCATACGAAGGTACAAGTAATTAGGGACATGCCGTCTCCAACAACATTGAAGGACGTACAAAGCTAAATGGACAACTCGCAGCCTTAGGAATACTTATTGCCAGGTCTTCATACAAGTACAAGCCATTCTTTAATACTTTAAAGAATGGAGCTAAGTTCGCATGGACAGAGGAATACGAACAGGCGCTTCAAAACATAAAAGAACACTTAGCTAATTTATCATTTCTACAAAGACCCGAGCCTGGGGAAGTTCATTTAGTATACCTCACATCAACCTCGGATTCCATCAGCACAGTGTTGGTTCTGACAGATGAAGGAGTTGAAAAGCCCATTTAGTACATTAACAACACTCTCGGTTCTGCAGAAAGAACCTACACGAAAATTGAACAATTGATATTCGCCTTGGTTTATGCAACTCAGAATCTGCGGACTTACTTCCAATCTCATCCCATCATAATGATGACAAACACACCCATTGAGTCAGTATTAAAGAGCTCTCAGCAAGTGAGAAGATTTTTGAAGTGGAATGATCAAATAAAATAATTTGGAGTAGAATATAGGATAGTGACATCTGCGAAATCTCAGGTTATCGCCGATTTTCTAGAAGATTTTCCATTGGAGGAAGACGAAAATATGGAAGAAATGGTGAACCTAGAAAAATACCTCGCAAATCCCAAGGACTTACTTAAAGATAACCATCCGAGCAGGTGGGAAATATTCGTTGATGGATATCTTCAAACATTGAAGGCAGTGAATTGGCATTACTTTCTACCCACCAGGAAGGACCAGGGTTGTTCATTTGTTTCGGCTGGAATTTTCAGCAACAAATAATAAGAATGAATATGAAGTAGTGATACATGCACTCAGGTTGGAAATTGAAATGAAGTTATATGATAGAAGGCTTACATCCGATTCACAGTTGGTGGTTCGTCAAATTGAAGGAAGGTACCAAACGTTCGACCCATCATTGCAGAAATACCCGAAAGATTGCGATGCATTACGCATCACAAATTTCGAACATCAAATGGCGATATATCTGACAAAAAGATAATAGACTTGTTGATGAATTACCTTCGTATCTTCAATGATGAGTGATCCATAGGCTACATCGTTGAAAATAGAGTGGCTGCGACAACCCTCAGTAGATGAAGTAACTCAGGATATAGAAGCTTTGGCAATTAACATCAGCGAAGATAAGCAAACAGATGACTGGCGAATTTCAATTCACGAGCACTTGAGCGAAACGAAATTACCTAGAGACAGGTTACAAGCTAACAAGATAAAAAAAAATTCCACGAATTACCAGTTGTGTGAAGGCATTTTATATCGCCAATATTTTCATGGACCATTACTACGATGTTTATCTAAAAAAGAAGGAATTGAGATTTTGAAGGCCATACATTATGAAGATGCATAGAATCACAACGGGACGAGGTAGTTAACCCAAAAAGCCAAAGCCCAATGTTATTTCTGGCCTTATATGCTCGAAGATGCGAAAGAAGTATCTCAGAGATGCAAAGAATGTCAAAGATACGACAAAAAGATTCATGCTCTAGCAACAAGTTTGCAGTCGATACTCAGTCCATGGACTTTCGCGAAGCGGGGAGTTGACATAGTTGGACCATTGGTGCCCGGGACAATGCAACGGAAATATATGATTATAGCTACAGACTACTTCACCAAATGGGTAGATGCGAAGCAGTTGAAGAATATTGCAGAAAAAGAAGTGTTCTCTTTTTTGTTTGAACATATTATTTGCAGGTTTGGCATACCAGCGAAGATTATCTCGGACAATGGAAAGCAGTTTGTAGGGGAAAATATTACCATGTTATTCAACACATTTAAAATTCAACAAGGCAAGTCAACTCCAATTTATCCAGAAAGTAATAGGCAAGCTGAGGCAACGAACAAAACTATCGCATATAATTTAAAGAAAAAGTTAGGTGGGAAGCATAAGGAATGGTGCGAAGAGATACACAATGTGTTATGGGCATATAGGGGCTGTTTGGTAACCATTATTATAATGGATTATGATTCCATAATCAATTATCCAGCCCATAATCAATTATATAGGTGTTTGTTAAAATTTATAATAACTGATTATTTTAATCATAATTGAAAAAACTCATTATTTTCATAAGTATAAAAAAGTCATTTATAAAAATTATCATAATCAAATTTTTTTTTTAATAAAAATGAATTAGATTTTTTTGCTTATTTTCTATAAAGAGAGATAAAAAAACAATAGTGGACTAAAAATTTTTTCTAAGATCATCATTCTTTTCTCTCATCTTCAAGAGCATTTTTTTGAGATAATCAATTATCCCAAAAAGCAGTTTGTTAAAATTTATTATAATAATGATTAATATCATAATCATTTTTCAATTTATGATTATCTATAATCATAAATGATAATGATAATTTTTACCAAACACCCCCGTAGAACTACTCGGAGAAGCGCAACAGGAATGTCTCCATTTTATTTAACATTTTTTTGCTTCCCACATAAGTAATAATACCAATAACGAAGAGAGAGGCTTGGATCAAGAATCTAACATCAGACCTCATACTGTCTAAGCTAGATGACTTAAAGGAGAATCGGGAAAGGGCCTTGCAACATATAGAGAATTACCATCGAAGATTAGCAAGGGATTACAATAAAAAAAGTGAAAATGCGAGATTACGAAACTGGCGAGATGGTCTTGCGAGAGATACCACCGTATCAAAAAGGACCCGGAGGAAAGTTGGATCCAACTTGGGAAGGACCATACATCGTCATGCGAATTGTCGGAAATGGAGCGTATGAGCTGGTAGATCACGAAGGGGAGAAATTGGATCATCCATGGAACCCCAGATACATCAAAAAGTATTACCCATAAAGCCAAAATGGCAAACGAGGGCTCTCGGGAAGGTATGATTCTATCTCTATACATTAAAAAAAAACCTGCATTACAGGCTATAACCCCATGTGATGTGATCCGAAAGCCGCTTCTGAGGCGAGGGCAGTCAAAAGATAAGACCTACTATTCGCCTAAGAGGCAAGAGGAAAATTATAAGACCTATCACACATTACATGGAGAGGTTCTAGGATCTTTCTCCTAAAAATGTAAGAGGCACACTGAGTAAGTCCTATAAGGGGCGGTTAAGATCTTATTAGGAGTCCGGTAAGACCCTATTCGCTAAAGGCAATAGGTAAGACCTAAAAATTCTTTGGATATCGTCGGTTGTGGTTCGCCACTTCTCGCCGCATCATAGCCTGGTGAAAGACGTTCGATAGGAGGTATAGACCACGCAAGAGGCGCCTCGGTATACCAGTTGAGGCATGGGTGCTCGACACGTTTGAATCATAACCGAACATTTTCATAAGGACCAAGTCCTTGGTAGTTTATGCCTGGTCCTCAAGAAACCTCTCATAGGGTGTGGCCTCGTACCCTAAGCCAAACCAGCGAAGGAATAAGGAGTCCACGAAAACAAACTGGTTGTAGCATAAAGAGATGAGAGGAGCTAGGTACACCTACTAGAAGTAAGCTTTCTTGAACGGGAAGCCAGGGGAAACATAAAGGGATAAAACCCTTCTCTATAAAGATGAAGTATCCAGATAACGTGAGGTTTGAGATACTATTGCTCACATGAGTATTTATGCACCGCTTCGTATAAAGAACTAAAGCAATATTAAAATCCATGAAAAAGGAAAATAACCAATCCATATTTATCAATTAAAAAGGTGACGAAGTTAGCAAAATATCATTTACATCCCAGATTAACAACGTTGATTACAAACAAGCGACAAAAAGAAGAGCAGAAAAAACTGAAGGAAATCAAAAAGAGAAAAGAGAAAATGATGTTTGCGAAACGGTTCTAGGATCAATCATTTCCAAGAGTGGCGTTAGGATTGTTTTGATTCTCAGAAGTATCAACCTCGTTATGATTCGTGGAGGCTTCAGCTTTATTGGGACTGGCTTCGTCAGTTTGATTCTTTCCTTCGTTACTAGCCACTTTGTCATTTTATGCTTCCTCATCATTATCTTCATCATCTTTAGAGGTTTTCAAAATAACCTTGGGAATATTATACTGTTCAAAGAAGTAGTCGGCTAATTTCTGGCAGACATCATCCGCGGATTTCTGATAATCCTTTCTTAAATCATTAAAATTAACCTTGTTGTCTGCCACGAATTTGGTCAAACTCCTTTTCAAGATCTTTATTATTCTTAACTACAACATCTCTGTCGTCCTGGGCCTTCGTCAATTCCTCACGAACTTGCTTTAGTTATACTTTCATCCTCTCCTCTGATTCTACAGGGCAATTAGAAGGATAGTTAGTATAATAATTTGCACGAACAGAAGCATGGCGAAGAAAAATCGTCCTTCCGTAAGTGACCTTCTTTATGCGAGATAATAGATCTTAAGATCTCCTCGGTATTTTCTTGCTTGCTTTTCAACTCAGCCATTCTGCATTGAGTATCAGATAATTGGTCCAGAGTTTTATCAGTTACATTGCCAAACTGCCCTTTGTAAAGAGCAATAGTCCTTTCTCTTTCCTTCAGACGGTCTTCAAAATCCTTATTATCTTTCAATACCACATGATTGGTTTTAAGAATATCATCCTTGGATGTGCGAACTATATGAAGCTCTGATTGGGTATTTTGAAGATCGATCTGTATATTTTTATAATCTTCTTGGGGTATATTGAGCTTCGATAAAACAGTACGAAGCTTCTTTTTGGTGATGTGATGATCCTACTACGAGGTACGATGTTCCTTTTCGGTAGTTTGAAGTTTCGCCTTAGATGTCTCATTCCTTGAGAGAAACTTTTTTTTCTCAACTCGCAAACCATCGGTTTCTCTTTGAATCTCATTGATTCAATAATTTAGTTCTACTCTGCCCTCTTCGATATGGATATTCAGCTGCTCTATATCCTGAAGTTCACGATTAAAGTCATCTATACGATGACCTAGTTTTTCCACGATCTGCAACTCCCAAGACATATGATTGATGCGCTGCCAAAATTCTATGTGTTGCTCGCACAAGGTGTCGACCTCCAATTTGCTATGTTCAGTGGTCATTTCTTTTGCTCGGTAGCTTTCTTTAGAGTGGCATAAACATAAGTATCAACTAGCAGAAAACGGAAAAGAAAAATAGAGGCACCAGAGAAGGTTTGCGAAGCTCACCACAAATTCCATCATTTCGCTTCCTTTGCGAGTTCGTTGCTTCCTTATACGAGTCTAACTCTGTTTGTAAGGCTACCTTGTCTTCGTTTAGCTGCTTGACCTCTGCCTCCAATCTAATGCAATTCTTCTCATTCTGATGAGCCTCCTAAAGGAATGCAAGATTACGGTTATGCTCCTGCAAGTGAAGATACATCATTCATTAAGAAACAATTGAACATTCCAGAGAAGTAAGAAGTAAAAATCACACTCACCAATGTCAGCAGCCCAGCTTGTTGAAATCGGAACAATGCAAAAGACACTTGAATCTTGGATTGGGCATCCGGTAGGGAAAAGGATTCAGAGCACATCATCATCATCATAGTGCTGTAAATTTGTAGAGGAAAGTTCACTATCACTCTTTGTTTGATTTTTTTGAACATTTGTATCCAGGTGTTCATCTCACGCGTACACCTCTCCTTGAAACTTTCCGAAGCCCCTACCTTTGTCTCCATCTCTTCCCCTTTCACTTTTTCAGTCTCGGGCAGCTTAGAAATCATTGGCTATATGGGAACTATGATGGGAGACTTCGTAGGAATTAAATCGTGTTTAGGAAGAGGCATTGTCGATTGGTTTCATTCCTTCAGAATCTCATTAATAACTGCATCCTTCGTACTTTTTATAGAGGGAAAAACTTCTTCAGCACGAATCTGAATCTGTAGCGAAGTTTTGAGCTCTGGAACCAGCATATTTAAAGTTGGTACTTTCAGAATAGATCTGGTTCTTTTTACCTGGCGAGCTTTTTTCTTCGGACCAGTAGGAGAAATTCCGCTCGCGTTGGCCTCTGTGAGCCAACTCATCTTCGTCATATAACGATCAAAGCAAAAGAGAATGAATTAAAAATACAATTATGATCTTTACTTGCGAAGAAGAAATGGGTTCCGAACTCTTTCGCTTATGAGGTTGTGATTGTACCATCGCTCCAACAACAACAGTAGAGGCATCATACGAACAATATCCATAAAATGAGCACCTGATTAAAAAGGAGTAATGAAAAAGTAAAGAAAACAGCAAAGTCTGCCACCTCTTCGTCTTTAGTTTTCTTTGGTATTAAGGAACTGAAAAAGGCATAGAGTCAAATAATTTAATCAGAACAGGTTAAGCAGGCAAACCCAAGGAAGCGGAATCAAATTTAAAAGTTAATAAGAAAGAGAATTAGACCAAGAAGAAGCAGCAGTGTAAAAAACTTTCCTTGAAGATTGATGAGGAGAAGAGCTTCATTTAGGAGACATGGTTGCAAAAAATCGAAGGAGGAGAGAGAGTAGCAGAAGGAATGTCAGATAAGAAGCGGATGAATTTAATGAGGGAATAAGGCAGAGTTGCAGAGAATTGTGGTAGGGAAAAAGAAGTTAATAAGAGAATAAAATTTAATGAAGAAAAAATTGCTTAAGGAGGATATTTATACCGCGTCAACGGACTGAAAAAGCGGAAATGCACTAACAAAGAAGACATGTCGGTTATAAAGTAAAGAAAAGAGGATGTGACGACGGTTGGAAACTTTTCAAATTTTTTTCCCATCCTACCCTCGTTCATATGACAAATAAAGAGGAAAAATATGGGGACAAAAATCACTTCGCCACATGTTCGCATCTCAAGGTACAAGTACGAGAAAGATAAATTTGAGTCTAGCATTGAGGATACTTTCAGTCAACATAGGAATATCCGTCTGATCAACAAGATTTAGACACGTGGAAAGCAATAACTGAAGATCAACGTTCAAGTTTGAATTAGAAAGTTAAGCTTTTAATACGCGAGCAGAGCAGTCATGTCAACAGTCTGTTAGCTGTCGGGACAAGTGGCGAGATATAATTCGTCGAGGAGCAGAACAACGAAGATTAGGGCAGCGAAAGGTGATCGATGGATGTCTCAGCGAAGTTAGATGATAGCAAAGATGAATTCTCCCCAAAGAAAGCTACAACGAGAATGGCCCTACGAGGCACTCTGTGAAGAAAAATGAGATGTCATCCATTTTAGTTATTTTTCTATAAATATGAGCGAAGACAATATTAATAAGGGTTGAACGATCTGTGTGAGGCTTAGAGAGAGAGAACTAGTGGGAGTAATATTGTGCTAAGGTTGAGAGTTTATAACCTTCTTTACATCATAGTGAAATCCCTCATGTGGACGTAGGTTTAACACCGAACCACGTAAAACCTTGTTTTCTTTATTAAACTTATGATTGTGTGAATCTGGACCATAAATCTTCAATACCATTGAAAGTAGCTTAAGGAAAGTATTTGGGTGTGTTGTAGGTTTCCTATAATGACAATGTAATTGATGTAATTTTATTGATATGTAATTGATGTAACCATCTTTGAGTTGTGATGTACGCTGATTTCTTTGGGAGATTATTCACCAAATTTTATATCTAACAGTCAATCCTTTGTAAAATATACATTGATTACGGTCTAATATAATATACTGACTTAATGTTATTGAGTTACATGTTTAATTATTTTTGTAGATTTTGTTGTGTTCATATTTCCATCTTCTCTAGCTAATTATGTTTGTCTTTGTTTTCGGTACTTGTTGTTTTTAGGGGCTTCGTGCTCTAAACAGCTTCGATTCTCAATTGAGTTATATTCAAAATAAAAAATAATAAAAAAATAATCTTATTTTGGGTTTTAAATTCCAATTTTGTTTTAAAATTTGTGTGTGATGATATTTACTCCTTTAAAGGACTAACTTTTCAAAACTCCCTATTTAGTTAAAAATGAATAAAAAATAGAGTTAATCATGCTTTAAAAATAAATGAATAAATAAATAAATAGAGTTAATTATTCTTATGGCCCTAAAAATTATGGGTTTTATTCTTTTGGCCTTATGGTTGATGCGTCGGAAAACTGACTTTGTTTTACCGTAAGCGCACAATGTCGAAAGATGTAGACAAGTCCAAATACGGTTCGTTCCCACGAGGAGTTTTAATAAAATACTTTTTTAAGTTTTTTTTATATAGAATTTAATTAACTAATGAATTAAAATTATTTAATAAAGTTTGAAAACAATAAGAGAAAAATGTTAAGGTTCCGGGAATCCGTTGTAGATTAGGGTTAAATTGCGTTCGTCACATAGGGTCTCGATTTCAAAAAGAATTGTTTGTTCTCAACCTAAAGTAGAATTTCGAAGTACTAAATATACGGGGCATAAAGAGTCAAAGAATATTCATAAAACAATTTCATACTAGGTTTCAACGAGTCCTTCTACTAATCAAACAATGAACTATACGTGGCATAGAACATGAAAAATCATCGAGACGGTAAAACGTTGAGAGAGAGACAAATTAATAATATTTAGTTCATACAGTTAAAAAAACCTAGTTCCGAAACACAAATAAAAATCATCTCTACAAGTTCATCCTTTCGCCCTAACAAGGGAATTAGCCCAACATGACTTTCTTAAAAACCATGGAAATTAATAAAGAAAATAGCACAAACTAACCGATAATCGTCGAAGATATCGACTGTACGTCTGCGTCTCTTCAAATTATTTTTCTGTCCGTGAAGCTTCTGTATCCGGAGCTCCCCCAAATTGTTTCTGTCTCTGGGTATTCTCTGTATTGTATATGTCTCCTCCGTGTAGTATATTCTCTGGGCCGTGTGAGTAGGTCTCTATTTATAGAACCACTAGCCGCTTCTCTTAGTTAGAAACAAACTAGGAATCTTGTTACCAATCCGTGTACAAAACGGATGAATTTTTTCCTAACTTCGACTGAGCTTGTATTTTATTTTCTTGAGAAACACGTCCTTTAAACCTGACCAACTCCACCGATGCCTAGCTAACCTTAAGCCGCAAGCCTCTAATCCTCACTATTCTTCCTATTCACAGTTTCACTATCAGTATTTTGAGCTACCAACAACTCTCCACTTCACCATCACAAATTCTTCTCTTCACTGCCATACACTTCAAGCTCCAGTTTATTACCGTCAACTACCATGAAGAACATGACCACCTTCACTGCCAACAACACATCTATCCATCAATTATCATCTAAACCCATCACTCCATTAACCTCAGCCAGCACCATCACTTGAACGGACACAGAAACATCACCGGAAAACTTGAGCGACTTCTCACTATCAGGTTCATCAACTAATGATCCTCCAACATCACAGACAACCCACCTTCAAGACCAGCAGCAACCTCATGATCATCATCCAAGCCACCACTTCCATTCATCACAGCGCCATCTCCTCTATTTTTACTCTTCAGTTCTTCCGACCATCCATCACTGATGCCATGATCAATCACAGCCATGTACACAGACCCAACCATCCCTGCCATGACAGACTCATCAACCTCACGTGACAGCACCATCGAGTTCATCTGCCTCCATTGATTGCTGCCATAACCCATCACTGCCAAGCTCGAGCTCCATCAACTCCACAGCTGACCAACCATCGACCACCTCTCTGCCATTGAGACTCACCACAAAACCACCAGAGACTCTTCGCTGTTTGAAGAGGAGAAAGAAAGTGGCGCCTTAAACAAAATTTGAATCTTGGCAGCCTTGAGCGGAATGGCTGGTGCCATTAACATTATTTGAATTCAAGTTGTCCCTTAACGTGTGCCAGGTTGTCAATAACAGTCTCTCTTGAAATGACCTTTTTGCCCTTAGTATTCGTTTCGCTCATAACTTTCTCATACGAAGTTAGAATGACCTCGTTCTTTCGCCGTTGGATTCGTAATCAAATTCTCCACAAGATGGAGGGTACAAATCCTGTAATGGACTGAGATCTACTGGGTATTTGGTAATTCTTCTCTTGTAAAGCTCTATTTCGTTTGTTTCAGAGACGTAACCTAATAAAACGCACAAACTAGAAAAGTAATAATAAAACACGGTAATTCACACAAAATCTAGCAAATAAGAATAAGGAAATGATACTTAAAATGTATAAATTATGCACTTATCAATGGTCATAAAAACAAATTTGTAAATTATTTCCATGATCCTAAACCAGTTCAAAAACACCCCTAAATGTAGGAAGACCAAAATAACCTCCCATAAAATATCAAAGATAAACGTTAATGCCTGTCAAGAGATCTGAGTCGGTGGACAAGCCTTTGACTGTTAATATATAGAAGAACAGTAGCAAAACTCAGTTAACATGACTAGCCCTTAACATACTACAAACAATTATAAGTAATAACAAATAACTAACTATCATACAGAATAAAAGGATACTCCGGTTACACCACTTATTATACTGCACTGACATCCCCCTCAAGCTAATGGCACCTAGAAAAGTAACATTGAGATGGTCTCTAAAAACAAAAATCGAGTGAAGATAAAACCTTTGTGAGTGTATCAACTATCTGATCTTTAGTTCAAATATGTCGAACAAGCAAGGATTTAGCATTAACCAGCTCTCTAACAAAGTGAAAAGCAATCTCCACATGCTTCATCCTGTTATGAAAAATGGGATTAGAAGACAAATGAGTTTCCCCCATGTTGTCACACCAAAGTATAGGTGAACAAGGAGAAGGAAAATAAAGTTCCTGGAGAAGAGATTGGACCATAATAATTTTGAAGTAGCCTCATCCATAACCCTGTACTTAGCCTCAGTCCTTCACCTGGAGACATATTTTTTATTTTCTGGAGTACCAAGATATCAAATTACGACTCAAGTAGAGATCCATGCCACTGGTAGATCTCCTATCGACATGATCACCACCCCTAGTCAGCATCACAGAAGACATGCAAAGGCAAACAGAAGCCTTTTTGAACTGCAAGCCACGAGTTTGTGTTCCATTAAGATATCTCAGAATTTGTTTGAATGCACTCCAATCATCAACATAAGGATTCTGCATAGACTGACATGCCTTACTAACATCAAAGAAAATGTCATGCCTAGTAACGACCAAGTATTGCAAATCTCCCACTATACTCATGTAGAGCCGTGGATCATTAAAAGGAGAAGGGGAGGAACTGGCATCAGTGTTGGGGACATCAATATGTGTGGAAACATGCTTAGCTGATATTACTTGAGTTTGACCAAAATATTGTGACATACTGCTGCTGATTAAGATGAACTCCGGAGGAATTTGTAAGTAGCATGAATCCCCAAAATAAATAAATGAAGTAACCTTAAATCTTTAATAACAAACTCAGTTCCCAAACAAGAGATAAGAGACTGCACCTCAGAAAAAGAGCTCCCAGTCACCAAAATATCATCAACATAAATGAGAACATAAAGATCTGAATCAGAAGAGAACTTGTAGAATAAATATGTATCAGTCTTGGAAGAAGTAAAGCCATGAGACACAAGAAATTGGCTAAGACTCTCAAACCAAGCTCTAGGAGCTTGTTTGAGACCATACAAAGATTTTTTAAGAGCACAAACATGGGTTGGATGCTGTTTATCTACAAAGCCAGGAGGCTGCTGCATGTAAAAAATTATTCAAATAGAAAACCATGAAGAAAAATATTTTTAACATCCAACTACCTAATAGACCATCCCTTGAACAAAGCATTGGATATCATAAGCCTTATAGTAGTTGGCTTAACCACTGGATTGAAGGTATCTTGATAGTCAATGCCTTTTACCTGATTAAACCCCTTAATAACCATTCTTGATTTACTCTTTTCAAAATAACCAACAACATTTGACTCTAAAGACCGATTTACAGCCCACAATATTCATACCAGGAATGCAAGGAACAATATACCATATGTCATTCTGAATCAAAACATCAATTTCCTCAAACATAGACTTCCTCCAAACTGGTAGCTTATTAGCCTTTATAAATGTTGTAGGAGTCTCCAAATTCTCAGCAGAAATAATACTAAAAACTTTAGGTTTGGAAATAACATTCTTACTTCTTGTTTGCATGGTATGGGTAACAGCTTCATGTGCTTTCAAAATTACAGGGTCACAAGTTGCAGGTATAGGAATAAATGCACTAGAGTGAACCAAAATAGGTGGAGTTGGAATAAATGTGGGTAGTGGAGGTGGTGTGGGTGGTGGAATTGGTTGGGGTGGTGGAGTTGGTGTGTTACATGGTGGTGGTAGTAATATATGTTATTGGGGTAAGTGGAACACAAAACATGGACTTATAGGGAAAATCAGTTTCATCAAAGACTACATTTCTGGAAATAATCAGTATATTAGTGAGGATTAAGGCATATGTAACCCTTATGCATATGAATATAACCCAAGATAAGTCATTCAACAGATCTATTTTCCAGTTTATGTTTATTGTATGGTCTAAGACAAAGATAACATGCACAACCAAAGAATTTCAGAAATTCATAATCTAGAGACATGAAGTAAAGACATTCCAAAGGAGTAGAATTACCTAGAATTGGTGTCGGTAATCTATTGATAAAGTAATTTGCAGTTTCAAAAGTATAAGACTAGTAGAAAGAGAGCATAAATGCATAATTTAACAAAGCAAGGCCAGTCTCAACAATGTGTTTGTGCTTCCTCTCATCCTTAATTGGCATTTTGTTGATGCTCATGAGGAAAACTGACCCTGTGAATGACTCCACAACTAGAAACAAAGGTAAAAACATTCTTATATTCACCACCCTAATCCGTTTGTAATATTTTAATCTTGGTAACAAAATAAAGCTCAACATGATTCTTGAATTTCTGGAATATAGAAAATACTTCAGATTTATTATGGATACAACCAAGTGAACCTACTAAAGGTGTCAATGAAACTTACATAGTTCTTAAAGACATTAACATATTTCATTAGAGAGCACCGCGCATAAGAATGAATGAGGTCAAACCAAAGGACCGTATACATGATTATTAGCAGAACCATGAAAAGGCAAAGCATGTGACTTAGCTAACTGGCTGTCACTACAAACTGAAGGACTTAAATGTAAGGAAATAAAGGCATCTACAACTGACAATACATGCTTTAAGGTCTTATAAGTAGGATGTCCAGGTCTTTTACGCCAATCAAAAGAAGTACCAGCAGTGCTCACAAAAGATTGAAAACAAGGTGAGTTGAAGTTTAGATCATATAAGCCATTCTTAACACTTCCTTTAAGAAACTCATTGTGTGTTTGAAGATCCTTGACACATAAATGAGAAGGATAAAATTCAAAGTAACAGTGATTATCTCTTGTAAACTGAAGAACATAACGAAGTTTTATAGAGATATCAGGTACATGTAGCACATTATTCATAAGAAAGTTAGAAGTGACAGAAGTAAAATAAGAATTACCAATATGATTTATTGACAAACCTGCTCCATTGCCGAATTTCACATAATCAGTTCCTTGATACTCAAAGTAAAAGTTGAGATTGCTCAGGTCATTGGTAATATGGTGAGTAGCATCAGAATCAGGTGTCTAACCCTCACCTCCAACAGAAGAAGTAGAAAATTAATCATGATAAACAGTATAAGCTTCTGGATCAAAATTCCAAAAATTATCAGAGTAATCATCATAGTAACAATCATCAAAATAGATATTGTGAGCCTGAGGATGATCTGATAATCCTCTATTGTACCGAAATCTGCATTCAGAAATATTATGACTAGATTTTGTACAAATTTGACAAAAAATTGGCGATTGTGAATAAGTAAAGAAGTTAGGATGTCTTCCACCATAGTTACCACGAAACAACCATGATCAATTCTTCCTCCACGATAACCACCATAGGCACCACCACCATGAGCTCTAAAATTACAAAATTATCTACCACCACCACGAGCTCGAAAGTTAAATCCACCAGCAGGATTACCTGAATGCCAATCAGAGGACACTCAAAAATAAGGATTTGAATGAAAATTAATTGAACTGGAGGAATCTTGTTGATGATTAGCAGAAGCAGTGGTCAAATATTATGGAGAATCAACTGGTTGATGTTCTTCACTCAAGAGCAAACTCAATAAATCAAAAGATGTAATAGACTCCAAAAGTTTGAGTTGTTAAGTTTTTACCGAAGTGCGAAAGAAATTAAACTTCGGCGGCAAGCCATTTAAGATATGATATACCAGATCTTCATCAAGAATAGGACGACTTACTTGAGCAAGTTGATGAGTAATAAATTTAGCTCTACTGAAATAAGATTACATAAATTCTGAATTTTCGTAAATGTTGAAGATCATTCTTGTGTTGCATAAGGTGAGGCTTGACCGAAGAATTATAATTATTCTCTACAGTTTGCCACATATTCAATGAGGTAGAATATCCAAGATCTGAGAGATGAGTTTCTTCTGTTAGACAAGAGAGAAGCTATGAAATAAGAAGTTGATTTGTTGATTCCACCGTGAATGATCAGGATTTTCAATTAGAGCTTGTGTAACTGGATCTCGAACAAATTCAGCAGGTTCTAGTGTAGATCCGTTCACATACTTGTACAAATCAAAACTTCTTAGTAATGGAACAATTTGAGATTTCCATAACACATAATTCGAAGAAGTAAGTTTCTCAAGAGAAGAAATGTTGTGTTTTAAAGGATTTGAAGTAGGACATTTTTGATCAGTAGACACTGATGAAAAATTTGAATAAGAATGTAAATATCAACATAGTTGATTAAGAAAAATATTGAGAAAATGAAAGTTTTACTGAGATTAAGTTTTGATATTGCTCTGATACCATGTCAAGAGCTCTGAGTCGGTGGACAAGGCTCTGATTTTCTCTTAAAGAAGATCAGAGAAATGACTGTTATTATATAATCCATCCGTTTCATTATTTTAGTACGCTCTGACAAAGTCAAAATATTAAGGAGACTATGGGACTTCCTAGACTACCCTTAATTAATACCATATATTTGCCAAAATTAAAGTTTACTAAGAATCATATAAATTGGTAACAAATTTATTTGTATTAGAAAATAAAAATTAAATAAATAAGATATCTAATTTTTTTGGAAACTTTTAGCAAAAAATAAATGAGAAAATCTTTTAGTCAGATATCAATCATATTTGTTTCCTACTTAAACAAATATTATTTATGATTTTAAATTGGGTCTTATTGAAAGTGAATTTATAATTAGAAAAAAATTAAGGGTATATTTGAGAGTTTATTGAGAAAATGTGCTTATAAAAAGAAGCGGACACAATTTTGAAACTGAAGAAAATAGTATAGAGGAAGGAAATAATGAAATAGAGGGAGCAGAAGAACAATAGCACTAGCAAGACTCAGTCAACATGACTAGCCCTTAACAGACTACAAAACGTTATGAGTAATAACAAATAACTATCAAACAAAATAAAAGAACACTCCGGTTACACCACATATATACTGCACTGATAATACCATTTACCAATTTCTTCCCACCCTTTCTCTCTCAATCTTCTTGGAACCAGGATTAGATCTCCACGATTGGAGAAAATTAAAATCAAACTCGAAAACCAAATTCTTATATAGATAAAACATCATTCTTCGTTTAGAAACAAGAAAATTTGGTAGGGGTTTGGTAAAAAAAACCTAAAAATGTCAAAATCCATAAATAACCTAATTTTTTTTATGTGACTTCTCATAATCATCGTTGTTTCACTTCTTTATCATTATCGTCATCATCACTTTTATTCCTCTATGGAAAAACTTAATTTATACATGATAAAGATTAATTTTTTTTTGTGAAAATAAGATCAAAAACTAACAAGAAGAAACGAGAAGAAAAAGTTGTTGAAGAATAACAAATTGAAATGGTTGATGAAGAAGAAACTGCATCAAATGCTGAAGAAACAACTGACAAACAAAAATCAGTAACAAAAAAAGGTATTAATTCTCTTTTTTGATCATAGATTTTGCTTTTTGTGATTTGCATGTGCAAAAACTGTACATATGATATTTTAGTTTTAAT
This sequence comes from Papaver californicum, assembly GCA_023531435.1. Lineage (NCBI taxonomy): Eukaryota > Viridiplantae > Streptophyta > Magnoliopsida > Ranunculales > Papaveraceae > Papaver > Papaver californicum. The sequence continues at coordinate 3,812,530 of JAJJMC010009062.1, forward strand.
AGCATGAATGTGTTTGTGTGAGTAAAAGTGTGTGAGCAAAGTATAATAGCTCAGGTTGTGAGATTGTGTATCGCACGTGAGATTGAGAGAGTTGAATTAGTCGTGTTATATCAGATGAGAGTATATACTCTCTGTATCTCATTGTAAGAACTAATATTATTTTAATCAATCTTTGATTCAAATCATCTCAGTAGAAATGTAGACATTCAATTCAATGAATGTTAGAATGGTATCAAACTCAGAAATTTTAATTTCTAAGGGTATCGATCATTCTTCCATGACTTTGATTCATCTTCTCAACATCTGTTTCTTTACTAATTTCTTCTGCTGCTGGTGTGAACTGAAAATCAACATCTGATTTGAATTTGGTCTGAGTTTATCTCTTCAAAAGACAACGTCTATTAACTAGGGTTTTGCTTTAGTTTCTGCATCTCAAGCATCACCTGGTTTGAATTCAGTTGGTAATGGAAAGTTCTTGAAGATTAATGGAGTTCTTGAAGTGAAGATTTGTTCTGTGAAGTTCGATTTGATCTTGATGCTTTACTGCAACGTTTTCAAACATGATTTAAGCATGTATTTTGGATCTAAAATTCAGTTTTAGAACTTAAGCTCTTGGTTGTTTTGGATTTTCAGTTTGGTATTGACTGGATCTGGAATTTCTCAAGCTCAACTGTTAAAATTTGAATCTCTGTTGGTAATCTCCAACCTAATATTTAGATTACTTTAGATTTGATCTCATGTTTTCAATTTCTACATTACTATCTCAACAACATTCAATTTCATCTTCAAAAGTTGTTTTCATCATAATTAGGTTTGATTTCAACTAGTTTTTTCATCAAGTCATACTAGTATTGATACCTGGAGCTATTAGATCTGAGCATGCCTATTTCTACTACAATTGTTAGTTACGGAGAAGCTTAATGGTGTTCCAGTTGATAGTGGAGAAAATATCTTCTTAATCCCAGATGTACATTGATGTGTGTATGAAGTGAGTTTTTGCTGCACAAATATTGTGCTTAGACTGCTTAGTTTTAGTTCATCCCATTGATGTTATTTTGGTACATTCCTCATCATGTAAGAGGTCATGAGTGAGTTGGCTTGTGAGTTTAATGATGAAGTTGTAGATGATGTTATGAGATTGAAATTGGTGTGGTACATGGGTTTACAAGTTGAAGTTCTCTTTGATGAGTCTGCATTCAATTGAGAATGTGGCCTGTTTTCTATTATCATGTTATTCTTTATCTTTTCTGCTAATTTTCCTGTTAGTGAATAATATTGGTACTCTTCTAAGAGCTTAATCGGTTGTATTTATAATTGTTACAGATTTCTTATAAATAATGAAAGAGAGAAGTCATATTTTCACTAAGTGCTGCAACACCTATTTGGTTCACAAGATTCAGTTCTCTTCCAAGATGTGATGTGTTGTCAGGTGTGAGCGTTATTCATTTCTATTGCATGCACAAATTAGTCATGCCTCCTGCTGGTGTGTGTGAGTTCAGAATTTTTGGGTGTTTTCAATATGTTGCTTCCCTATTGTTTTACTGGAATTCAGTTGAAGCTCCTACATATATTCCTTGATACAATTCTGGTTTGTAATTCTTGATGGGTTATGTTATTCGCAAGGCTTTGCTTTTCTTTCAATATGCACCAACAATTTATGTCCTACCTACTATTACTGCACCTACTACCACATCATCTACTGTCATCAGATGAGTGGTTCCCCTCCTTATTAATTTTGGATTCATATTGAATTATCACTATCATTTTGTCTCATTCAACCAGTCCTGAACCACTACATCAACAACTTTTGTTGCCACACCACCTGGTATTATCTTTATCTTCTATGTTTGTATCACCACATCTACATCAACTGTCTATTATGTTAGAGTGCTGGTTTTTATAGTCTGCAACTTTGATTATTGGTTATTCCATCTTGTACTGCATCAACAACACTATATTACTTCAGATGGATAGTTCTGAGAGGAAAAACTGTCATCTTGTGTATCCACTCCAATTGTTGCTAGTGTGCAAGTCTGCTACAACTTTAATTGACATCATCTCTTTTATGTGATATGCTGCTGCAACTTGAACATTAATACCAGCTCTACGTATCTGTCATATGGTGTGTATGAGTGAAAGTGTGTGCAATCTCAAGTTGTATCAACCCCCTTGAGCTTGAGGGAGTGTAATAACATGAATATGTCTGTGTGAGTGAAAGTCTGAGAAAGTATAATATCTTAGGTTGTGAGAGTGTGTATCGCACGTGAGAGTGAAAGAGTTGAATTAGTCATGTTATATCATATGAGAGTATATATACTCTCTATATCTCATTGTAAGAACTAATCTTCTTTTAATCAATCTTTGATTCAAATCGTCTCAGTAGAAATGTAGACATTCAATTCAATGAATGTTAGCAAGTTTTACATTGTGTACATAATTACTGTACAAATATTTAGTTTCTCCATATGTGTTGACCACCAGCAATCTATGTTGCTTAAATGTCGATGTGTTGATATTCTCTATACATATCTGTGTTGCTTAGATGTTGATGGATATTCTCTACATAGATGAAAGTTTGTGGATATGCATGTAATTGATTTTGTATTTTTTGAGAAAAAATAGTCACAATCAATAACATTGGGTAATAATACCTAGCAACTAGGATTGCTAATTGAATTACTAGTCTTGTGGTTGAACTTGTGGTTATTGTTTAAGCTTTTTCGTTGATGTTCATATTTTCATATGCTTTAGCTAAAAATTGATGTTGATATGTGCAAATTTTATGCACATATGGAAGTTTGTGTTGTTGTTTATGTTAAACAAGGCTAAAACATTGTCAACTGCTTTTAGAGGAACTATGTGTGATACCCTGATCTTTTATCGGGTCTAGTTTAATCTCTTAACGTTGGAAATCGTAATGAATTCATTTGAGAGTGCCCTTAACAATTGAGACATCTTTGAACATAAACATTGGTGCCAAAATAGCTCTACATGCACCCCTCCAAGTCATGGTTCACATGTAAAGAACATGTTATGGATTACTGTGGCTATGACTTTCTGGCTCATATGGCAGTGGAGGAATCAACTGTGCTTCGAAGACAAACATACACCAGTTCAACTAGCCGTAAGAATGCTCACAAGGATGATTGCATAATCTGGAAATATATTGAAGGGCACTCGAGGTTCGTGAGGCTGAATATAGGATCCTATTGTCCTTTGACATCGTTGGTAGACCAGGTCATGCACCGCGAGTTTCGTAATATGGTGGCATCCCCCAATTTTGTGCTGGATTGAAGTCAACATAGATGGCCTTTTTTTTCTAGCTGAACCGCTGTGCTGTCTAGTGAATATATATGGCAGCAGTTTAGGCGATCCTAGTATCGTTGCTATCAGTTACTGCCTACTCAGTTACTATATAGATGGCAGCAGAGCCGCGGATATCTCTCGAGCTTTGCTACTGCCTACTCAGTTACTATTGGGGTGGCAACTGCAGTGGTGGCTGAGTTCATCGCTGCTATCATCTCGATGAAGTTAATTTAAGAGAACGAGTATGAGAGAGCATGAAGGGAGTGTCACTCTTTTCTGGTGGTGAAAGCACTCGATGGTCAAGGATGTGCACCTTAGCACTTGTGAGTTCGAAAGAGCAATTGTACTTAACTACTATGTAGTTTAGGTCACACAGATCTTCGGTGAAGGAAATGGCTGTGCTGATCTTTAGCAAAACATGGTGCAATATTTGCTAGCATACTTCGGTGGAATTTCCCACCTGACTTTATTTTGAGTAGAATAGGGGCAGGCCGTCTAGGTCTTCTATTTTATCACCACTAGTATTAAACTTTACTGGAGATTTTGGTTTATGTCCCCTTTTTTTTATTTTTCATTTGCAATAAATTTGCTCCTTATGTTTAAACTAAAATTGAAAAGTACTAAAACAATGGCCATTGTGCAGTAACCAACTTATTTTCTTTTCTTGCTCTTCACAAAACTTGTACTTATATAATTATATATGGCTTCTTTGCCCAATAAAAAAATCACACCATATTCCACGCAAATAGCAGACAAAGTAGAAGGCTTATCAAGCACCATTAGGGAAGTACTTTTTTTTTATCGGCCTTAAGGGAAGTACTTGGAGATGGCTGCCATAACGGTTCTTTCAACCGTCAGCTTACCTGAGTAGGCGGCACATTGTGAGAGAGCCAGTCATATGCTGTCCTTATGAACCACCTTGACGCACAAATTTGATACAGTAAACTTGATTTCTATAAAGAAAAAAGGCTTTCATCTAATCGTGCTATATAATTCAATGAACAATACTGACCATTATCCCATTTGCTCAATAAAAACCAAAATCAAAATGAACATATGAACAATACATGGACAGAAAGGCACACGCACAATAAAAACGAAAATCTAGTAATAATGCAAAAACACCAAATTGAATCAATTCAAAATGAAGAAATACTCACTTTGCTTAAATAGGAATAGTAATGAGTCCATTGCAGTAGAGGTAAAAATCATACAAGACAAAGAAGAAAAACAAATCATGTAGTAGAAACATACAAGCCTTTCCGTGGGTTAAAATAGAACTAGGAGCTCAACAAATATAATGAGCCTACAACTAAACTACCAACACATTCGGAATTCATCTCTCAACGAAGAAATCCCCAAATTTCTTTTCATGAATATGTTGGAAAATGCTAGATATACCACAATGAACCGCAGCATAACTTATACATTCCGAGCCAGGCTGTTTAGAATGTCAGCCAAAGATTGAAAATTGCCGTGTTAGTCTTCCTTGCAGGCCAGAAATTTATGTAGTAACCAATCTAACCAAATTTGTTGGTTAAGAACAAATAGGGCAATGAATTAGCCCATTTTAATTGCATTCTTCACATTTAACCATTTTATTCCGTTGTTCATCTCTGATCTTACAACTTCCACTGCAATCCATACACATAATAAACCTCATCCCCCCTCACACCCACCAACAGATTTCGGTATGTCGACAAACAAAGTATCCAATTTGCCCTCCTCTTCCAATTTCACAACCTCATCTGATCCTTAATTAATTTACCTTTCACAAAAACTAATCTTCCTTTCACAAAAACTAATGGTACTCTAACTTCTTTTTTCCCCATCAATAACCTTAATTGTTCCCTATACCCTGAATCCATAGAAATATCTCGCTCGATTACATGTATATCATGTGATTCAATCACAGATCTAACCACATTACATTCTTCAAATGTTTTTCCTTATACCCCCAATGTAGTTGTGTAAATCACAACTGAATTTGTTGGAAAACAATATATAAAATATGAATTTTAAGGTTTTAAAGAGTAAATAATTTTTGTTTTTTTTTGTGAATGAAAAACTATTGGAGAGTTTCCAATCTTAAGTTGTTTTAAGAGATTGTATAAAATTATTAGTCCCACATCGGGGAGATCCCTCTTCTTAAGTTGCACTAGGTTATTATATAAACAAGCTTTTCTCAACCTTTGAAATAATCCAAGGAAAAGGGGTTTCTCTATATCTTTAGAGAGACCAAAAGAAAAATATTTTTCTATTGTTTTTCTTAAGCTTTTGCGATTTTCCTTGAGGGTTTTTTCGGAGTTGCCCAGGCTCAAGTTGAGCATCTACTACGTATGCTATTAGTAGGTGTAATAGAGTGTTTTATCCTAGAGATATCCGTCCTGTGGAGGCTATAACATCACTTTTGGGTGTAGTCGGATGCTAATGTCTTAAGAACAGTGTGTTGAACACGTGACTCACTCTGTTTTTTTTCAAAGTTTTCCATGTTGTTGTTGCGGAGATCTGGGGAGCTCATCCGTTTCGTCAAATCGATCACTCCGATTAAAAAGGAGCTAAGTAACAAAACTTTTGTTTATTTGATTTTTTCCTTATTTTTGATTATTGCATCCAAAAATCTTAAGACGTTAGTTATATAGTAATAATCATAAATGAATGATCGATTTGTGATTCGTTGACGTTGATATTATATTGGAAAACTAAGGATGTTAATTGTGGAGTAAAAACAAAATTGAGTTTTTGGTCAGATATAGAGTTTCGAGGTTATCTCTTAACCTAGAAAGGAATTTCGGTAAATCCTTTTAACCAAACATAGTAGACATCATGATAGTTACCCATACCAAATTTCAGAATTTTTGGAGTTGTAAAAGTATTTTTTAGATATTTTACAAAACTGATAAACGTTGCTGAAAAATTCTGACAGGAACATAATGTTATTGACTAAATTAGTTCTCTTGGTGTAATTATGAGTTTTTTGAAATGGTGGTTCAAATGAAGTTTGTATATCTAGATGTTATCTTCAAAAATCATTTTTAATTTTCTGATTCGGGATTGTAGTTTGTGAGATATAGTGTTTGCAAAAACGTTGGGCATGTTTATCCAAAATATCCATAACTGTGTCAAAACTCTAGATTAGTGTGAGATCTTGCAACTATTTATAGCGGTATTTTGTCACTTTGGATATAACATGGAAAACCAGTACTAGTGAGTACTTTTATCCATAATAGACTTGAGATTTTAATTTAGTTGAAATATTTCTCATAAACAAATTAGAGCAAGTAACAAATTTATTTCTGTGACTTAAAGTGATAATCTCTTATATGTGTTAGATTAGTATCACATTGCTAATGAATAATGAGATGTTGAATCAGTTATGTATGAAATATGAATTGTGTTATAAATCACTTTGATTATATGTGCTTTGTGTAGTATCAATTGGCGTGAATCACATGATTGGTTAATAATTATGTATTATCAATTTCTATGGTGATTTTTAAATCATTTTGAATATGTTACTTTTTGTTGAAAATATGAGAATCATAATACACTAGTATACCATAGTCATATGAGTAGTGAGGTATAAAGTATCTTTTAGTAACTAGTGCAACAAGAAGGTTAAGCGATCAAATGTGCGTTAATTGATAGTATGTACATAAAAATGTTTGGGGGTTTTATTACCAAGTTTTGTTACTTATTGATGATAGTGATAGTCTAATGTGATGAGAGACTTAAGTAACTTGATAACTATATGTTGGTAATAAATATTTTGATAAAATAAGCACTTGTAATCTTTTGATAATTTGATATTACCTATGTCGAACGAAAGTATCAACCAATTTTTTAATCCTAGTTGTTCAGAAGTTTTATCATTTGAAATTGAATGATAGATTAAGTGTTAATCTGTGATAAATTTTGTTTTTAGTTGTGTGTTTATTTCCTCGGAATAGAGAATTGTATATTCAAATTTGAATGGAACAATTAATATTCTTACTGTGTTACGTAATTTTACTTTTCAATGGAGATGATAAAAAGAATTGGTTGGTAAATACCTGAAGTGCTGGAACGTGTGCTCCAGAAAAGGCATGTTTTGTCTTCTAACAAGAATGGGAAATATCAAAAGCATTTTCATGAACAACTCAACTATTAAAACAGTTGAAGAAATAGGTAAATGATGTGCAAGGCTTGTCAGGTATGGACATTAATCAAATTATGATATCATTCTCAATATGTGCATTGCGATTTAAAAACTAGTGCCAAATGTTATCTACCTAAGTTATGATGAGATGTTAAACTTGGAAGTATGGTCTTGTGATGCTTTGAGTGTTAGCTTAATAGAACAAGAAAATAGTAGATAAAAGAGAAAATCGTCAATGAATTGAGAATGAATACATGAACATGTTAAATTACAATGTTGGTATAGAGTACCATAATATGATTTTATGGTGTGTCTTAGTTAGGTGCAACCTAAAGGACACATAGTAGTTTCTTATATAGATAAATCCTGATAATTGTGGAGGGGGAACCTTATGCCTCAACTTTGGGGGTATAAGATGGAAACAAGTATTTGTTTGATTTCTCAAGCAGATTTATAAAAGACCCTAGAATTATATGTGTCCTACCCTGTAGGCCTCATTTATGGGGGTCTAAGTTGAGAATGAAAAAGTCAACTTCTTTGGCAAATCATTGCATATAATCACCAGAACTGTAGTATGATAACTTGTAAGTTCTGAAGTTAACAACATTTGAATAAAATAAAATTTATTGATGAGGATGTTGAGTTCTCCACAAAATTTTTCCGAGGTCGGGTTATGACACGAGATAGAATAAGTTGGACAGAGACTTGACTTTATGAAATTCTTGTTAGAGAATAAAGTAGTGATATCTTGGAACAAACTCACATGACACTAAAATTACTACGCCAGGCATTGTTTGTCATTATTGTTAGTGTGCTACATTAAATGGATGTTAAGGCAGTATACTTAAATGGTTAGTCAAAGGTGTACAAACCTTAAGGGTTTGGTTAGAGCTAGGGGGTAAAGGTACAAACTGATTACACCTTCATATACTTGACTTGAACCAAGTTGTAAGTCAATAATCTAGCAATATTGTTATGTGATGATGATGAATACTAGTTGTGTGACACTAATGAATTTGATAAGTGTATTTACACTAAATCAATTGAAGGTGAATATGTTTAGCATGCTTTTTTTATGTGTTTTACAACCACTAAACTTTTTTTGTTATTTAAAGTTTGACATGAAACTATATGTTGTTGAAGTGGTCTAAAGGATCAGAAAAAACCAAAATCAAATTTTGATGATATAGTTTCTGTCAAATGTGTTTAATGTGTGTTGTAAAATAAGTGTGCATTTTGCCATTTTAGTCCTGGAGAATCACAGGGATGCTATGATCAAAGGACAAGAGAATTGGGATGCTTGAGGTACATATCTAATTTCAAATATGTGATATATATGGCACTAACCTTTTGAGGAAAATGTAATGACCGTACTAGTATTTAGTACATGTATCTTGTATATGCCTTTATATGCTTTACAACCACCTAGAAAACATGTGAGTTTTACGATTTGATTGAAAGACTAAGTTGTTGTAGACAAGCATGATCTAAAGGATCATTAGAACTAAAAGAAATTCTGACGGAAATGGTCTATTTCAAACTCGATACGTTTAATGTGTGTTGTAAATGTGCAGTGCATTTGGTGTACAAATATATTTATGACCCTAGAAGAATTAGTGAGATGATCTGATCAGAAATTTGCAGTACTTGAGGTACATTTAAAATTATTTTTGTGCATGATACATATTGGACTGACCTTAAGAGATGTTGTGATTTCAGGCTTTGGAGAGTCTTAGCCTATATGTGCACCCTCTTAAGTCGTATCAGTAGTTGGAAATATTCCAATAAACATAAGGAACTCGATTGAGATGAAATCAGAGTTCGCTCGCTTAATTTAAAGCATGAGAGAAAGTTGAATGGATAAATCCTTTTTTTTTTGAAGGCATCCCTATGTGACCGAAGCCTGTGGCCACCATTGCTGAAACTCAATTGACTATGTTATTCTAAAGTAAATGAGCAATTGGCAAAGTCTAGACAAACTCGGAGAAGACTAATTCCGGTAAGACAACTACTCTCTAATGAAGTGATTTTTGTAGACTTAGTGAAGTCAAGAGAAAAATTAGTGGATCCTTTGATGAAAGGATAATCTAGAGAGATAGTTTGTTATTGCATCGAGGGGGATGGGGCTTAAGCTCATAAAACAAACTTGCCATGAAGGATACTCAACCTTGTTTACTGGAGATCCCAAGATCAAGGTTTTGAATGAGACAACTAATTTATGGTGGGTTAAAGGAAACACTTTCAGAGAATTTTATTCTCTATCCCTTCCCTATGGTGTAGACGTGATAATGTGACTGCATGTGAAGGGTGACTTTTAATAAGTCTTAATGAGTTCTATCGTTTCAATTTAAGATTGAAGTGGGGTGTAGCAGTAAACACTCTTGATAGAACTCACATATCTGAATGTAGAAGTGAGCCGCTTTCTATGAGAATGGAGTTGATTTCTCTAGAGCATTCTGAGAAACGGGATATTTGCTCAGGGTCAAAATTAGCACAACCGCACGAGCTTGGCATCAACCTTGGAGATATCATGTGTGGTGGTTATCGCGAATTACACCAAACGCTAGTAGTTCAAGACATCGGATTCAATGTCTCTAGCAAGTAGTTCTGGTAATCACTCACTAAGCAAAGGTTCGAGACCTCATGAAAACCTCTGCCTAAAATGGTATTTCCTAAGTTTTATGTGATTTTTCGTTTTTTATCGAGATTTAATTCATTTTGAGAAAATGAGTTTTATGTTATTTTTTATGGTCTTGGTATTACTGATACTTAGGACCTAAGGGTCACTAAGAGATCACTGGCTCATTTTCACTTTGGTGAACGGAACCTTTAGTCCCATTATGAGAAACTAAAGATGAAAGCTCTCTGTACTATTATGATTTATGCAATCAATAGTATGACCCTTGGGTCAACATACTTTTTTATGAGTGAGAGGACGTTGGAATGGCTAGTATGATTGCAATACACACGGTTTGGCTGTCTGTTCAGTCAGTTCGATCGGGTCGTGGAATTGGGGTAATGATTTACCAAGATCTATTTATGTTTTTCATGTTTTACTGAGGTTTTTCATTCATGTGGGGGATTGTTGGAAAACAATATATAAAATAGAATTTTAAGGTTTTAAGAAAATAAATAAATTCTTGTTTTCTTTTGTGAATGAAAAACTTATTAGTCCCACATTGGAGAGTTTCCAATCTTAAGTTGTTTTAAGAGACTATATAAAATTATTAGTCCCACATTGGGGAAATCCTTCTTCTTAAGTTGTACTAGGTTATTATATAAACAAGATTTTCTCAACCTATTGAATTAATCCAAGGAAAAGGGGTTTCTTTATATCTTTAGAGAGACCAAAAGAAAAATATTTTTCTATTGTTTTTCTTAAGCTTTCGTGATTTTCCTTGAGGGTTTTTTCGGAGTTGCCAAGCTCAAGTTGAGCATCTACTACGTATGCTAGTAGTAGGTGTAGTAGAGTGTTTTATCCTGGAGATATCCGTCTTGTGGAGGCTATAACATCACTTTTGGGTGTAGCCGGACGCTAATGTCTTAAGGACAACGTGTTGAACACGTAACTCACTCTGTTTTTCCAAAGTTTTCCATGTTGTTGTTGTGGAGATATGGGGAGCTCATCCGTTTCGTCAGATCGATCACTTCGATTAAAAAGGAGCTAAGTAACAAAACTTTTTTTTATTTGATTTTTTCCTTATTTTTGATTATTGCATCCAACAGAATTTTGCCCACCTAGTGGATATTTCTTCTCATACAATGCAAGCAAATTTTTTGATCTCTACATAAACTTCGTCTAGGCTTTAGAGAAACAATCTTCTTAATTTGTTCACCTTATTCTTCTAACTCTTTCTCGAACGAAATGAGAAGTTCCGGATCAAACAATGGACTTAAACCCCTCCTCGAATAAATCTCGAAACCCTTGAATCAAATCTAAAACTATTTGTTTTCAAACTCATCGGAGTACTACTCTTAACAGGATACTTCAAACTGGGAACAATCCTATGAACATTCTCTGAAGAAGATAACGGTTTCAGAACCCCTTTCAGACTCTTAAATCTTCCAATGCCACTATTCTGTCTGCTAGGTGTGTTGTTTTCCTTGCCTCCAAATTTCTTCTGCTTACTTTTTGGAGAACTAACAAACTTTGGAGACATTCTTGTACCTATTTCTGCAACTTTTTTTAATAATCCTCCTTGCGATTTTGGACTTTTCTTCGCTGGTGTGGACTTAGGTACTATTTGATTATTACCTTCTTCAAGATTTTTTATCAATTCCCATGTATTAATTACTTATGTTCTTGGTTCCTCTAAAACTTTCTTCTCAAAAACTTGATTTTGTAGAGGAGATAACATTGTTGGTGCATCAATGAATTCTATCAATGGATCTGCATCAAGTTTTAAAAGACCATAAGTGCTTGAAGTGAGTGAAACAACATGGTTTTTGTACTCACCATTCCTGTTGAAAATTGCTTCTTGATGAAATTCATTCTTAAATAATTTTGATGATACACAACCCATTTTGAAAATCTAAGGATATGATTTCTTGAACTTCTGTTTAAATCATGTTTAGTTTCTATCTTATGAAAGTTAAATTAGAAATAATGGAAGTTTTTTTTAGTTTTACACTTTTTTTTTTTGAATATTTAATACCAGTTAAGATTTAGTATAGATCTCAACGGTCATATACCAGGGCCCAACGGTAGAAAAAAATCCATTAAAGGGGTTATTTTATAATCCTCTCTGTGCGTCTGGATGGGGTATGATGAGTATGATTGCAGTGATTTTTGTGCCCCCATCCATTTATTGTCTCCTTCTTTGATTAGGATAAGGTCATCAATCTTGACCGTTCAAGTGAATGTCTTTGTTTAGTTTTTTTTTCTGGTCGATTTCTTATGTTTTGTTAGTGATATTTTAGTTGGTAAAAATAACTTCCAGAGATCAGAGTGATAGTTTTTCAAGAGAGTAACTTTGTGCACCCCACTAAATCAGGGTGCACATTCCTCCCATGATGATAGGATGTGTACTCTAACTCTGGTTAGATATTATCTTACATGGTTTAGAAAAAGGAAGAAGATGGACAATGCAATTTTATAATTTTGACTTTAGGCAAGGTCGTTAGATAGATTTAAAAAAAAAAATAATTATCAATTAGATTTATGTGTGAACTTTTAATCCTTATCGTTGGACATTAGCAAAGCTTATATTAGTTGTAAATTGTAGCTAAAAACAAACCGTCGTAAATATTTAGGAACACCAATATTCATCCCTAATGATATATTTATCTTTTCTAAGTATTGACACCTGGTCCTATAATTCTACGTGGATTAGGAACATATATTTACGTTCTAAAAAGCCTATCACAAAATTACCTTTGCTGAAAATATTTGAAATAAAAATATACGTCATAAAAATGTGACAAAAAAACTGCATCCCTACTAATATCGCAAGATTCTACTAACAAATAGATGAAAACAACATAGGATTTATCTTCTCCCCTTGATTTTCATATAATCCCTTTTTGTTTAACAATTTTCATTACTAAAAAAAATCATTTATGGATCTCAAAAACCCAAATATTTGTTTGGTATCATAATAATTTCTCTGATTCAAAAACAGGTGTTAAATGCATAACTATCTCATCAACAACGTTGTTTTATCCTTTGATCTTGGCCAAGATTGTTTTAAAGAATTAGGCTAAATTTTCAGTAAAATGTGATTTTCTCCTTAAAGCTGTAACCTAATGTCATGTAGACTTCAGAATTACAACCAACAAGCCTTATTCATTGTACCCATTTAAAGTTTTGTAGAACAATAATATACGAACTTCGAAATTAGGCAGAGAAAAAGAATTACTAGTGTTTTCGTTGGTGGATTTGTAAAACAGAATAAGCATGTTATCTTCCTTATATTCATCACCCAAATTAGCTCCTATGATTTTGCATATACTTGTATACGTACAACCAATGACTTTATTTGACCAGCTTGAATTCACGTTAATGAATTTTTATAAAATTATATACGTTTGACTTGCTCCAAAATTCATTGATATGCATTGAAAACAAGTGATGCAAGTATGTTCATCTGAAGCCTAATATTTTATGATATAAAGATTTCTTTCACGATTAAAAATATTAAACTTATCAGTTTTGAGTTTTTTTTCAACTTTTTTTTTAAAATTTTGAGTTCAATGTGAATAGATAAGATTTCCACATTTGAAACTTTGATCCAAATCATTACTTCGAGACTTTCACTTGCTGAGCAGGAAACACATAACAAAACATAAGAAAATTGTAAGTAGAGAGAAAGGAAGGAAAATATAGATGATAACTCGAGTTAAGAGGAACGGAATGAGAGTTAAGAGCATTTGAGAACGAGGGAATGAGTGGTTGTTGGGAAATCTTGGATAAATGGGGCTAGAAGGGGATTATATGCTCCAAGAAGAAAGCAAGCCTCCAAATAATTTAATGGACTTCGTGTTCAAATTTTTTGTCCTTTTTAAAGTTGTAAGTACAAATTTTACAGGAGTGGAAATCAAAAAATTCAACCGTAACCTCAAAAGTAGTTCATCGGTTGTTGTATCTCCAACAGGAGCTCACTGGCTTTTTTTAAAATTTTTTTAACAAGAATTGGTATGATCTTTTACAATTTCGAAAAAAGATGGAGATTGGTTAAGAATTTGTAGAGACTCAAACAGAAATGAAGAATATATCAAACTTTCCACCCTTGGTTGAATCACGTTAGATGGCTTTGTAGAGACTCAAACAGAAATGAAGAATATATCAAACTTTCCACCCTTGGTTGAATCACGTTAGATGGCTACGGAGAAAAATAGAAATCTCTAGTAGTAGCTTTGGAAAAAGTCATATTTGATAATGGAAATCTTCTCCGCTTTAGCTGAAGGTGAAGGTGGCAGTTTACTATTCGAAGATGATATTGCGTTAAAAAAACAAGAATGATATTGAATTCTTCTGTTGTTAGTTTGTTGTCTCTTCAACAAACTAACAAGTAGTTGATGTAGTTTTTAATAGTGGTAAAAAGGGTTTGATTTTCAGACTTATGAAAATTCGATTTCTAGACCTATTTTTTAATGACTAAAAATAAAAAAAATTAAAACGAAGTTGATTTAAAATTGATGGGAAGAACTAGGGTTAAGATTCCACCATTAACCAATATTTCAAGTGATAAAATCTTATAATTCATGTATTCAAGTTATTCTAAGTATTGCCAAAGTTAGGTTTTT
>JAJJMC010009064.1:0-11334 GCA_023531435.1 Papaver californicum
AGTTGTCAGATCACTCTAAATTGCTTTTTGGTACGATGCTTTTCATATTCAACACGTGTCTTCCTATCCTTATAAACTTCTTTCATCTCGTTCATTAAAATAATATGAGTACTCATTAGTTTTACTTTCTCGATCAAACAGCATTTAATGCTATTTGTTTTGTTCAATGTAATTCAGCTTTCTCGATCTTACGTGTCCTTCATGCAATTCATCGTTCAGCTTTCGGGAAATGTTTCCTATCTATTTGATATTTGATTATGTGGTTCTCGCTCTTTTTAATTTGATTGCTTCCTATCTTAATCTTCTTCCACGTGTCGTGCTTCTTTATTTTACTAACAAGAAGCACGAGAAGCAACCCCATCTTTTGCAGAAGTACTCTTAAGGGTATCAGCACTGGAGTTAGCATAATCTCCGGTTTCAAACCAAGAAGCTATCCATTGTTGTTTATCAGGAATTTGTTTATTGAACTCCTTAATCAGAGTCTGTTGATATTCCTTACGTTTTTCTGCTTGCATCTTTCTACTGCTTTATAATCACTACATGATTCAGAGCTGCTGCTATCACCAGGATATCTATGTTCCTCGGAATGACTCTCGCTTATAGAAGACAACGAAACGGTATCTTCTTCTTCGACAAAAAATTTCAATCCACTACTTGACATCCTAAAAAAATTTCTTTCTTTCTGGTGGTGCTATTGGAGAGCATATAAGCCTCAAGTTATAATAAACAATGTAATAGAGTTTTACATGGATTAGGAAAACAAAAATTTGAATCAGAAAAGGAAGGATTTCTAAAAATAAAACCCCAAGGTCGGTCAATAAGCTAGAGCTTTGGCTAAACACGTTTCTGTGTTTCTAAAAATACCCATAAGATATCGGTTTATACAAACTTCTAGTCAATCTGGAAGTATATATCTGTGTATTTACGGTATAATTAACTTTAATATTTCTTAGCTAGTCTCTCGTAAATTGAGTTCGGAGATGTTTAACATGCTAAGCATGCACTCAAAGACATTAAAGGCCGTTTCCTATAGGACTGGATCAACATAAGCATATGTACAGGATTGTATATTGAAAAAAATTGGAGCTCAGTTGAATTCTAGGCTCGTATCGTCTCTCTATTGACCTCAAGTTTCTGGAGTACCCATCTTGGGTTCTTTGTTTCTTTTTGATATATTGATGCCTTTCTTGCAGGTTAGGCAACATATATAACACTGGAATTGTTTCATAACTTCTTGTTTGGTTTCATGCTATTCTAATCCTGTTCATTATAATAAACTTCTTAATTTTCCTTGCGCTATAAGTACACACCTCCTCAGGTCTTCGAGTTGTCTGAGTTTTTCATATATATATATTTGTATATTTCGATTGTTTCAGAGATGGTCTTAATTTCAAGAGTCATTCTATATCCATCCAGAATATCTTAGAATTAAACGAAATCCACAAAGATATAAAATGCTACAAAAACTTAAAAGAGAACAAAGCCTAATTAAGAATGTCTTTGCATGGGTCTTAGTTGTTGGTTTTATTTTGAAAACGTAATTAGTTTGCGTACAAAATTGAACATATGCGCCCTTTCCATAGGCTACCATTGATGGCTTTTGGATGTGTTTGTTGAAGATGAAGAGACCGTTGGAGATAACCCTTTATTATGAGATTATCCCATACAAGACACTAGATCCTCGGATCGATGTAAAATGAGAGATAAATAAGATACAAACATCAATAAAGCAAAAAATAAATAAAGTACACAATATTTAACGTGATTCGATAATATTAAATAATGTGTGTTATATTACCTACATCCATAGAAATAGCTACGATCAACTCTTCATTAGAGAACTTCATAGAGAATTACAACACTCAAAGATTGATTGATTCAATCACTAATTTATAAGTTGCAAGTAGCTAATCATAACATTCAAATAATTCTCTCTTTAACAAAAAACTCTATAACCTCACAACTAGAAAAGATTGTCACAATGCTCTTCTATTCAAAATATTTCTCTAACTTGATCATTTCTCACAAAACTTCTACTCTCCAAATGAGAGCTCTTGGTGGTTGGTGTGTTTTCTTCAAATAAACTGCAACAAACTTGTATCTCATGCTTCAAGTACCTCAAAGGAAATCAAACTCTTCAAAATGGAAAAGTTATCGAATCATGTTAATGATCAATACTTTCACAAATGAAACCTACTAAAAGATTTCATCAAATCCTTACTTACATCGAGCAACAACATAGTTGGACTTTTCTTTACATATTCTTTGACTTTCTAGGTCAAACAGTAACAGTAATATGATCTAAATGATGACGACCAATATCAAAAAATATTCTTATTAGTTTGACACATTAAAAAATTGTCGCCTTTACTTTAACCAACATACAAACAAAAGCCTGTATCTAAACCGCAACACTCTTGTTTTTCTAAAACGTTATTTGCATGGCAAACACACCTTCTAAATTGATTTTCTTTTATTTACTTTTTAGGTCTTCTAAAATATTCCACAAGATCCTCAAAACAATACGAAGTAAAGAACATAATCAACTAAACCAAATGGTTATACAAATACTTACTCGGAGCTATGTGGAATGCATAGGGTTATATATATACTTCAAAAAGTATACCGTCAAATTCTTTAAATGTGTAGCACCACCAAAATGAATGGAGAAAAAACTTCAAGTGATCCCATTCTTCCAAAATGTGCTCAACTTGGAAAAATTAGGGTCGAGAAAATCGGTTTCCGCCTTGTAACAAAGTCTGTAGAGTCCCGACCCCAAAAATGTGAGAGAAACCGAATTTTTCTAACTAACAAAAAATCCTCCTCAAACTCGAGCACTTGATAACATCAAACTGTGCGTCTTAGAATATTTGATAACTCTAAATCCTTCATACTTGAATATTTGGAAATATCAAATCTTTTGAAAACAAAATTTTTTTTGCCGACCGTAGAAAAATAAACATCCCCATTTCTAACTTTGGTCCTCTCCATGCTCACCACACCACTTGTTGGGATGACCCCCGCATTATAAGGTTATCCCACACAAGACACTAGATCTTCGGATCGACGTAAAATGAGAGATAAATAAGATGCAAGCATAAATGAAGCAAAAAATAAATAAAACACATAAGATTTAACGTAATTTGACCATATTACAAATTGTGTGTTATATTACCTACATCCACGAGAAC
Source organism: Papaver californicum (assembly GCA_023531435.1). Taxonomy (NCBI): domain Eukaryota; kingdom Viridiplantae; phylum Streptophyta; class Magnoliopsida; order Ranunculales; family Papaveraceae; genus Papaver; species Papaver californicum. The sequence goes on from JAJJMC010009064.1 coordinate 3,192, forward strand.
GACTACGATCAACTCTTCATTATAGAACTATGAACTTCATAGAGAAATACAACACTCAAAGATTGATGATTCAATCACCAATTTATATGTTGCAAGTAGATAATCAAAACACTCAAATAATTATCTCTTAAAAAAAGAACTCTATAACCTCACAACTAGAAGATGTTGTCACAATGCACTCCTATTCAAAATATTTCTCTAAATTGATCATTTCTCAAAAAACTTCTACTCTCCAAAGGAGAGCTCTTGTGGTTGGTGTGTTTTCTTCGAATGAACTCCCACTTATTTATACTACACAAACACTTGGGGTCCAAGTAAAATACTTGGTAGCCAAGTCTTAAACCTTCAAGCCAAGTATTCTTGGTTGCTAAGGCTTCTAGTAGATATTTACTTGATAACACTTGTATACTAAATGTAGCTAGTGTATACCAAGTGTCCCAAAAAAATCTACAAGTGTCTAAATCTTTGACAACTTTCAACATAGACATCTCCAATAGACATGGATTCTCTGTAAGTAGCGAAGATGTTCTCTCATTCAAAAAATCAAATCAATTTGTTTTCTTCTTCCTCTAAACCATTCAAAAAGTAATCTAGCAATCGAAGGGGAACAATTTGATCTACCGGTGATGAACCAATTCGTGTGCTTGTGATTATGGATGCACCTCAAGAGGAAGAATCGAATGATAAAGAAGATACAAAAGGAGAAGAATTTTTCGTTGAAGGCAAAGGAAAAAAAATTGTTATTGCTTCCCCTCGGAAAGAAAACCGAAAAAAAAACCTTTACCGAAAGGAAAACATATTCCTAAAGAAAAAGACATGATATTACCCAGGGACAGAGCTGTTGGTGAGGTGTATGGGTTCCTGAATCCACCTAAATTTTCAAACAAAAATACTATTATGATCACCTGTTTAACTGTTTGGCTTTTGAAACACGTAAAGAAAGAGAAAAAGATTAAGAATATTAGTAGCCGTCGTATTAAAAGGAAAAACTGAAAAAAAAAAAGTAATAATTAGGGTTCTGTTTTTTTCTTTCTATCAAGCGTAAAAAACAATAAAAAAAATCATCATACCTTGCTCAGCTCGGCGCCTCAGCCTAGTGCCTATGGTACTTCCTACTGGTGTAAGTAATAATATTATAATAGTTACTACTAGTTTTGGACTTTTGATAACAATTTTTTAAAGTTAAATCAAAACTTTTGTTTAATTCTTATCTTTTATATTGTTTAATTTTTATATTTTATATTATATTTAATGAATTAAATGGTTTAAGTGATTATTGATATACTGTGTTTTCATTAAATGTTTTTAATTTACTAGTGAAATTCTTGTTAATAATTTATGGTGTATCTTTTTATAAGTGTTTTTTGATTCAAAAACCTTAATTTGCTATATAAATATATTTTTTTTGGCGTAGGTACGAAAAGGTATTATAAAAGAGTTAGGAGAGATGATTTGACTCTTATATTGGTCAATGATAATGAAGTGACTCCTGGATCCAAATTACAGTTAAACAAAATAATTTGTATTTTTTTTATTTTTCTTTTGTTACGTGTAATTCAAGTTGCTATGTTTTCGTACATAAAAACAAGTTTAGTCAACATACAATTTATTTTCATAAAGCAACACTCAATAAAAAATCCTGGATTCATCACTGTTGTTTCCTAAGAAGAACACACCTAAAAATTTGGTTTCATTAACTATAACATAATTTAATTAATCTAATCTATTAGTTAATTAGATAATTATCATTAATTAAAAAAGGATAGTTTAGCCATTATAAAAATATTCTGGATACGAAGTTTTTGATTTTACTAACTAATGACCATGTGTTTGTTTTACATGAAAAGTTCCTATATTGATTTCATAAGTCCCTATATAGGGTTTCTATATATGAGCATATAGTGGAATTTGAGAAAGGTATGTATGTTTGAATGTCATGAGTCTAATAGTAATTTATATGTCTAGCTCAGGCATTTTTAAACTCATCGAATTGTCATCTAAAAATTAAACAGGGACAAAAACTAATATATCCGTATCTGTTGAATATGATAATCGTTATACAAAGGAGGATACTATTTCTGGAATAATAAAAATATTTCTTCATAATATGCCTAATGAAGATCTAACGGTTGGTTTCTATATATATATTTATAGCTCATTACCTTTGACTTCTTCTTATCATTTGTTTTATCATCTAGTGATGCATTTTGCTTTATCTACATTTAACTTTCAGATTATGATGTTTGAGAGTTTCTGGAAACCTTATTTATATATTGCTAAAGATTCAACTTCCGGACTAGAAAGACCACTATATTTTGTAGTCGGAGATGTACTAGTGCCTGCAGAGTGTGTGGCTCAATACGAATATCAAGGTTTATTGCTTCTTAATCTTTTAGGAGAGGTTGAGTTTTTTTGTGAGTCTTAATGGTATGACAATTGTTATCCAAGTTGCGAGACTTACATTCCCTAAAACTAAAAAATCACATATTAAAACTGAACTTGAAGAAAAGGTAGTTAAACCGCTGGTTACTAATGAGAAAGACTATAAAAAGTTGATAAGAAAATTGAAGAAATGCTATAACAAAAAAACCCATTCCGGAAGGGGTTTGTTGGAATATCTCAAGGATTAGATATTTAATAATTGTAAAATAGTTAATGCTATCTGTGAGTACCAAAAAGTTGCTCTGACACGTGGCAGCAATATCAGTGGAGCACAAGATATCCCGATGCATGGATCGAAATGCTGTTGGATCGTACCGGGGATCGTACCAGGGATCGGATCGTACCAGGGATCGAACCAGGGATCGTACCAAGGATCGAAACATGGATCGAACCAGTCCCGTAGGATAAGAAGATTAGATCGACAAGTGGACGGATAGGGAGAAGCCACATGGAAATATCTGGAAGAGATTAGGTCGACACATGGGACGATTAGAGGACGCCACGTATTGAGGGTTGGGTGACTCATCGACCCAAGTTGGGTGACTCATCGACCCAAGCTGAAGCACTTTCGTTTAAAAGAGAAAGAAGAAGAACAGAAAAGGGGGAGGGGAAAAGGCGGAGGCTTCTTCTCCAACTAAAATCTCTGTAAACAAGAAGACTCCAATGGAGTTTACTGATTTTGTAACCTAGATTGATCAATAAAATCATCTCAATTTCCCTACCCGTGGATGTAGGCCAATTATGGTTGAACCACGTTAAATCTGTGTTTAATCTTCTCCTCTTCTTTTGGTTGATTTTTGATGATTTTGGTTGTTTTGTGTTGAAGAGATTTTTGGCACAAACAATTTGGCGCTAGAAACAGGGACGAAAAAAGTTCTGTGAAGGAAACCTGGTGGTTAATTGCTATTATTTCTCTTCTGTTCTTCAACTGTGTAGAAACAAACGAGAAGCAAAAGTGAGATTGGAGTCGAGAGACATGGCAAAAAAATTGAGGATTGTTGTTTAAGATGTTACTGATATTCATAGAGTAACAAAAGAAATGGTTAATTGGAGAAGAAATCAAAAGGCTAGGGATTTGGGAGTGAAACCAAAAATTTAGGATTTCAATTGATTTGAAGATTAAATGGAATTGATTAGAGTATTCGGTTAATGATGAGTGGAGAACAAAAGGGTATAATGAGGATTTGAAAATAGGGTTCAAGAATTGCTTGAATTTGAAAATTATGGAGTTCAATGTTCTTTCCCAATTATGGAGCAAAATCGGGTTTTCGAAATTAAAGCTCAAAAATTCTAATTGAAGCTCAAGAATTCAAAATTGATGCAAAGAAAGTAGCAGTATCACTGATGTATCTCCATCAATACCGCAACGCAGTTAAATTGCATGAATCAAGTTCATCAAAAAAATAAAATGCACTACAACAGGAAGAAGGTGTTGTCAGTAACCAGGAAGAAGGTCCAGGAAGGTGTTTGAGTACTCTCTGTCCATTTCAATTCAATCTGAATTGAGAGATAAGTATTCACATGCTCAGGTCATGAATTCTTTTATCACTTAAAAACATAAGTTTGTTATCTCATGCTCACAATGAAATCCTGCTTGAATGCTAGGGAAAAATTAAGTTATTAAAGTATTTGATAAGCCAGATTTAGCATGTTTAAAATGAAATCTTTATGAACCTTGAGCATCAGTCTACCAAGCCAGATTCTTGTACACCTTTATGTTGTAACTCTAAGTGAGTTGAATACAAATCATTTCATTAAAGAACCAGATACATGTATTTTGCAGTATATCGTGTAACATTCCAATTCTAATTTTCCTGGACATACTTCAAATTTCATCCTTGCATCTAGCTATTAACATTTAAAGCTAACGGTTAAAGTCAACTGCTTAGTCTAATGCTACAGCTTTTTAAAGTTTCTTTAATTTATTCTGCGACTCAGCCATATTGTGTTAATCTTTAGAAAAATAGTTTTTATGATATTAAACATCTATAATTTTATAGCTTCTCATGCTTGTAACCAATTGTTATCTCATTAGAATTTTTCATGACATTCGAATATCCCATAATTTAAAATTTGCAATTGTCTCTCACATATACCTGAATTGTGCATTTTAACCGTAGTCTCAATTGTACATCATTAATCTAAACTTTAGACATTTTTTATTCATCCTATGTGAACTGGTATAACTTATGCATCCAAAATCAATTCAATCTGCTACTTTCATGAACCCATAGTTCTGCTCTGTTAGTTTTTAAATTCTTCTGTGTTATCTGATCTAAAATCCTAAGTCAGGATTGATTCATATAGTCATGTATTCAGGAAAACATTTTGATAGAGTAACTGTCTTGTATCATTATCAGCTTCAATATCTGAAGCTTTATATACAACTTTAATATGCAAATGAATATCACTCCATTAGTTATCTTTTTGTACTTGAGCTGTGAATAACCTCAAGGATGCAAGTTACACACAAAGCTAAGTGTAATTCAATCTTAATCTCATTCTATACTTTCTTGTATTGTTATAACTGACATTTATGTAGCATACTCATTTTCTGGTTTTGATCCAGGATAGACACTTTAAATATAGAATTCCGATTCACCTGCAAAAAGACACAAAATTACATCAAGTCCAGACTAAAACCAAGTGCCGCAACTGGTGCCTTACTTCCAGAAAGCTAAGTATCATCAACTCTGACTACAAGTAAATGTTGCTTTAAAAGACTTTAAAGCAAATGCATAAATGTCAAAATCTTATTCTAAACTCACATGATTACACATGAGTATGAAATATAAATTTTACTTCAAGATTCATAAAGCTTATGTACTTAGTATTGTTGGGTATTCTTAACTGCCTTAATAGATTTTTTAAATACCTGATGCATGTAACAGCAACTAGTGACCAACCTGCAACATTTTAAGACGATGTTTATTGAACTCATAGTGCTTGTATTTGTTTTCAATCTTTTAAGTCTCGATCTCAGGGACCTAATGTGCAATATTAATCCACTAATGAATACGGATAGGTGACTTTTACATGAGAGATAATACTCGTAAGACTGAATATACGAATTGTTCAATCTGTTATAGCTTATAAGTAACTTAAATCATCTTGTGAATTTAATCCTTGCATTCCTCCAGACTTTTGAATCTGTGTTGTAGAAGTACATATTACCATAAATATAATTAGTATTTCATACTCATTGTTGTTTAAGTAGTGTGTCTTATATTGGAACATCTCAACTCAAAATCTTGTCACCATCTTTTAAACTTTGCTTGATCAGCACCATGATTATATCATCTTTGCAAGCTTGTATTAAAACACTTTACGTTTGCTTTCAAACTCATGAAACTATACATTTGCAGTGAGTCATTGATATCATCATACAACATGATTTCAGTTAAATCTGCTAATGGTAGATAATTGCATCTTAAATTTTAATGTACATGATGTATGTTGAATAACAAACGATACTCTCTGAAACGAAAGTCTCAGGTACCTACAACTGTTGGAGTTACTTTTTATGTTACCATTAAGTCCCAGGTTAGGGGAAAAGCAATCAACGGGAAATTTTGTATGTTCCACCTGTCGTGCGTAACAAGATCTCGACAGATTAGAAGATTGCTGCATACCGTAAGGGTTTTGTGAAAGCATCACATGCTACCACACTGAAGATTCTACCACAGTTGTCTTCATCTGACCACCTGTCCACCATGTGGTCTTATTTTTCCGGGAGCTTTTGCGCCACCGTGGGTACGCCAAATTTTCTAATAAGGTTTCCATTGCTCCTCAATCTCTGAAGTCAACCTCAACTACACTAAGAGCGAGACTCCAAGCATCATAAATCATTTATTTTCTCAAAAGCTTGTTCCTGTTCTGGTTGATCTGTTCTTACCAGCACCTGCGATTCGCTTTCTCAGCGAGCTAAGTATCAAATATTTATCAATTATTAGAAGTTATCTATTATTAGAATCACATCATGATACCTAGTTATTTTTATACATTAGTTGTTTCATTTCAAATGATTGAGCTATGTTAAGATTAAATGATGTCTAAGTTAATTTGAAGATAACATGAATTGGATTATATGTGTGATATCGGATAACTGGCATGTTTGATCTTAAATAGTGCAATGTGTGCTTAAACTTATTCATGCTAGTTGGTAATCAACCTCGCCATATAAACCCCTTCAGAACCTGTGTGTTTTGATTATTTGACTTTGATTGGTGCTTTAGGTTAACATTAGAAGTTAAGAGAGTTTAGATCTCTTTATGCTTCATGTGATGTTTCTTCCTGCCGTGGAATGACTAAATTGTAGCATGAACTTGATATGTTATTGTCATAGAATGAATGCTTGAATTGCAGGGCAGAACTGATTGAAATAGCCTGAACTAGGCTGGAATATCCAGAAAACAGACAAGACTCTGCTGGATTTTCTTTCCAGTGAGTCGGCTCACTGAGTTTGATCCAACTCAGTTGAACCAGACCAAATCTCTTTGCTTATCATTTTGTATGATGATATAGCTAGATAATTATTATCATAGTTTCAAAAGACATATATCAATCCGCAAGCATTTCGGAAAAGATAATTATGCATTATCTCATTATCTTTTTTAAATTTTTGATTATAAAGTTTATAATATTAATTGCGTATTAAATGTAGCAATTTTAAATTTAAGAATGATTATTGATTATCATCTTTAAATGATTCAATCATGATTATTCGTAATTGCTCAAAAAGCATGAGCTTATTTGATTTGTATACGCATCAAATGTCATACAGTATGAATTGATCAAATGATTTCAATAGTATCTGAATCGTATGTGATATCATGCATTATGATAATTAATGTCATAATCATAGAAACTTATTGATTTAATATGATAAATTTTTAGTCTGAACAAATTCTAATTTGTTTGATGAGATTTAACAGTAATATTCAATTAAAAGCATGAAAATCATTTTTAGCTTGTACCCATTTAATGTCATGAAATGTTTAAGACATTTGTATGAGATGTGAAGATACCTATGAAGGACACTTCAGAGATGCGGCAGCTATGCAATAATAATGCACTGGGGGGCATGCTAAAAAGAAATCAAAGTTTTAGCTATATGGGCTAAATACTGCGCGCCAATTAGGCATTTCATTTCAATAATTACTTAATACAAAATAAATAATATTATTCGCCAGTTATATGCCTTGTACTTCTTAGCATAAGGCGACAATTGATAGATACTTCAAATAGCTCATACTTCATGAAGAATATTCAGTAAATACTTCAATTTATTCTGAACTTCTTCGAAAGGCAATGCCTCTTATATTTCTTGCGGCAATCTGAACGTTCCAACATGAATTATCATTCAAAAATGGGGATCTCTTTCAACCTATCATCAAATATTTCTGGAAGGCAAATACTTCTACATTCGTATACTTCTGATTTCTCAAACAGCAATTACTTCGGAATATTCATCTGGATAATTCTCATGTCTTATTTAAAAATATATGTCATATTTTATTTCTATATATGCTTCTCATGTATATAGAAGAATATGGGATATGTCTTAAATAAGAAATGAGAAATGAGAAATATCTGGATGATTTTTCAAGTATACTTCTCATCTACATTTCACGTATATTTCTTACCGATATTTCTCCGTTCAGGAGACAAAAAAAAAAAAAAAAAGAATTCTGAGCTTTCG
>JAJJMC010009072.1:0-37487 GCA_023531435.1 Papaver californicum
AAAAAAAAAACGATGGAGTCTGTGAAAGCCATGATTGGAAGTGAAAAGTTTGAGCTTAAGAAATATGTGGTTATTATGGGTTGTTGCCCAGAAGAAGATTTAACTACCAGCGAGAGAGATTGGGTGTGGTAGTTTTAATTCGAATTTGTGAGAGGAGTTGGAGGCGCTGTGGTTAGGAACAGAGACAGTGAACAGTGTGGATAAAAGAGTGAGAAAGATAATGTATCTTTCTGAGTTTATTTTCAATGAATGAATCTTTTTTCTTGATTTACAATTGATTTGTTACAGACGCTTTATACTTACATGACAGTGCTACTAAACCACTCTTGTTGTACATACCTGGTTTCCTAACTGACAGTCACGTGAACTGCTGACAGACCCATGTGAAGACCCATGAGAATGATAGCTAGTCTGGTGACTTGTCCAATCTATTATCCCCCCTTCAAGATCATGGGTTGAGAAACAACTATGAGCTTGCTTCGGAGAGTATCAAATCTGGGAGCAGGAAGATGTCAGTTATCTGTTGCAGAGTATGAACATGGTAGATCTCAAGCGCTCGATCATGAACCAGCTCCTGCACAAAGTGATAATCAAGATGGATATGCTTCATTTTGGAATGTTGCACCGGGTTTGAGGCTAAGTTGATAGAGCTAATGTTGTCACACCCTAGTTTTGGAACTCCTGTTGGGTGTTAATGTCAGTCTTGAAGAAGATAACATAGACAGACAAGTTCTGCCGCTGTATGTGCTAATGTTCGATATTCTGCTTCTGTGCTTGAGCGAGCAACTGTTGTTTGTTTTCGAGATGACCAAGAAATTATGTTTAATCCCAAATAGATGCAATATCCTCTTGTTGATCTTCGGTCATCAATGGAGCCTGCCCAATCCGCATCTGAGAACCCAGTGAGAGTCGTCGTTCCCTTTGTAAACAGCAGACCATAATAAAGAGTTCCTTTTAAGTAACGAAGTATACGCTTGGCTGCCTCCAGATGCGTAGTTCTCGGTCAAATGGCATACTAGGTTCACCGCAAATGAAATGTCATGTTGCGTCCTAGTTATGTACACTAAAGAACGATATACTGTTGGATTAGGCAACAATTCTCCTGATTCTTTACTTAGTGTAGTGGAGGCAGCTAATGGAGTGTGGCATGGTTTTGATTCATACATATGATGCTTCATTAGGAGTTCCACCGTATATTTAGTCTGGCCCAGAAACATAGTACCAGCTGATCTTGTTACTTCCAAGCCCAAAAAATAGTGTAGCTTGCCCAGGTCTTTGATTGGAAAGTGAACTTGCAATTCCTGAATAACATGTTGTAGATGAGTGTTGGAGCTTCCAATTAACAAAATATCATCTGCATATACTAAAGCAACCGTAATAAGAGATCCCACGTGATGAACGAACAAAGAAGTGTCAGCCTTTGATTGTACAAAATTCAACCTTAACAGTCTTGTACTCAATTTGTCATATCATGCCCTTGGAGCTTGTTTAAGCCCATAAATGGATTTGTGAAGTAGACATATTGCATTAGGCCTTATCGTGTCAATATATATCGGTGGCTGAGTCACATAAACTTCTTATTTTAGTTCACCATGAAGAAAGGCATTAGAGACATCAAGTTGATGGATTTTCCAATCAAATTGAACCGCAAGATATAAAACCACCCTTATTGTTGTTGGCTTAGATACTGGGCTGAAGGTCTCTTCATAGTCTAGACCTGGTTGTTGATGATACCCTTTTGCCACTAACCGGGCTTTGTGTCTTGCTATAGACCCATCTGGGTTGTACTTGATGCGAAACACCCATTTGCAGCCCACAATGTTGGTGAGGCCTGTTGGATCCACTAATGACCATGTGCCGGCATCAATAAGAGCTTAATATTCATTTCTTGTTGCCACTCTCCAGACAGGCTCTTTGTGAGCCTTACTGATGCATGTATGGACTGACTCTAGCGTACCTATTAGCGCTTCATTTAATGGATATTTTGTTGACAAGTATGATTTGGGCCTGTTATTACCTGTCTTAGATCTTGTTTGCATCTGATGGAGATTAGGAGCAGTGACAGATTTGTCTAATAAAGATTCCTGGGCTTCTGATGATGCATCTGACAAGCTAGGACCATTTGCAGTTGGCTCCAGCGTTAAAGATGGAACATGAGCAGATGTTTCTGATACTGAGGTCTGGGCCACTGGTGACACATCTGACATTGAAGTACAATTTTCGGAAGACACTAGCTTTGAATATGGAAATGTTGTCTCATCGACAGAGACATGCCTTGAGATAAACACTGTGCCAGTAGCTGGGTCAAGACACCTATAGCCCTTGTGATTTAGACTATACCCAATAAAGATGCAGTGTCTACTTCTCTTTTCTAGCTTGTTGGTTGTGTATGGCTTCAACCATGGGAAACAAGAGCATCCAAATACTCTAAAGGACTCATATGCTGGTGACTTGCCAAATAGAAGTTCATATGGAGAGAGGAAGTTGATGGAATTTGTTGGCAGTATGTTGATAATAAAATTGGCTGTTTGGATTGCTTCAACCCAAAAATGTGTAGGCAAATTGGACTGACACAAAAAAGTTCTTGTTATTTCTAATAGATGCTTATGCTTAATCTCAGCAACTCCATTTTGCTCTGGAGTGTGAGGACAAGTGAGCTGATGATAAATCCCTTTTGTAGTACAGAAATCCTTTAAGAAGTTATTGATGAACCCACCCCCATTATCAGTCCTTATGGTAATTACAGTGGTAGACAACAGATTCTCTAGTTTGGTAACTAGAGACACAAAAGCAATCTTGAATTCAGCTTTAGTAGACAATGGAAGCAACCAACAAAATTTTGTATATTCATCTACTATATTAGCATAATAGAGGTTACCAGAAACAGAAGCTATATGACATGGTCCCCAAAGATCAATATGAAGTAATTCTAATGGTTTAATAGACATTGAACTAGACAATTGAAAAGGTAACTTCTTAGACCTACATAACTTGCATTCATTACAATGAAAAGGTTTGGAGAGAGTACTGGACAGTTGAAGCAAGGAGCATAGCTTTTGCATAGTATGAAAAGAAGGATGTCCAAATCTCCTATGTAGCAGAAGATTATCACTTTTTTTTGAAGCCAGTGCAATTTTGTGGATTATGAGTAGGACCAAATGTGATTGGGTAGAGACCATTCCTATGTGGTCCTTGGAAAAGTATTTTCCCAGAGTTCTTGTCCTTCACAGTGAAGCCAGCAGAATCAAGAATCAATGAACATTGGTTATCAGATGTAAATTTGTGAATAGATAACAAATTATGAGAAGCCTCAGGTACAATCAAGATGTTATTCAGATCAAAGGAATGTGCATTTGAAAACTTATGTGAACTACCTTGATGGGTTATGAGCATACCTGCACCATTTGCTGTTTGAATTGTATCTAGCCCAGAATATGTGGTTGATTCTTGTAGAAATTTGATGTCAGAAGCAATATGCTGATTTGCTCCACTATCTGCTATCCACTCTTCTTCATCAAAAATATCTGCTTCTGCTAGCATTGCATTCAAGTTAGACGAAGGCGCTCTGCCTTGATAGGTGAAATTGAGCCTTTGAGCACATGTTGTTGCTATATGTCCTGGTGAGTTGCATATTTGACAGACTGTTTTGTCTCCAGAAGATGAGCCTCTGACATAGTTAGATCTTGGAAAGAAAGATGGGTTTGGATATCTTGGACCACTATAGGAACTCTATTGTAACCTCTAAAAGATCCTCTAGAACTAGAGTAGTGATTTCTTGCATATCCTCTTCCATTATTAGCAAGAAATGCTTTAGCAGATTGTTCTTCCTTTTGTAATTTTTGTCAGTCCGTAATGACTGATTCTTCACTAATAAGATTGTTATGCAGTTAAATGCATGTCATTGGTGGATTCATGTGACGCATTGATGTTGCAAATGGAATATAATCTTCAGTAAGAGCTTTGAGTGTTATTACTACTAATTCCTTATCAGACACTATTTCTCCAGCCGAAGCCAATTGATCAGTTAAAAACTTGATTTCACTGATTAAAGATGAAATTGACTTTGTACCTTGGATGATAGAGAGTAGCTTTGTTCTTAATTGGATGGAATGTGTAGAAGAAGCTTTACCGACGTTCTTCTATTTCTTCCATAGTTCAGCAGAGGTTTTTGATCTTGAAAAATATGGAATAACTGACTCTGAAATTGTTGAGTGGATCCACATAATAATAGTTGAATCTTGATCCAACCAATCCGTATATAATGGATTCTCAATCTCATTTTGTTGATTTCGTGGACTTGAAAATTGCTGAGGACATGCAAATGATTCATCAAGAAATTTCTTGATCTTGAATTTTTGAATCACCGGATTCATCAAATTCTTCCATGTAAGATAGTTATCCTCCTTAAGTTTTAGCTGTATGAAGTTTGTGAGTTGACTCAAGGGTACTTTAGAAAGAGAATTTGATGATGAATTTCCATTGAAACAGAAGCAAAAGATGAATCAGGAAATGTTCGATCATTAAAAAGATGAAACAAAAAAAGTCTTAGAATGAAGAATCGATTTGAAGCAGAAAAAGTAGAGAGATCACTAGAAAAATTTGATCAAAATCTTGATCACCCGCTCTGATACCATAGAAGAGTGAGAAAGATAATGTATCTTTCTGATTTTATTTTCAATGAATGAACCTGTTTTCTTGATTTACAATTGATTTGTTACAGACGCTTTATACTTACATGACACATGTTGTACACACCTGGTTTCCTAACTGACAGTCACGTGAACTGCTGACAGACCCATGTGAAGACCCATGAGAACGATAACTAGTCTGGTGACCTGTCCAGTCTATTAGTGGATGGTTTGTTGTGGTTTGAGTGTAAGATGAATGAATGGGTGAGGTGAAAATAAACTGTAATATTTTTTGAGTGTTTGGATGCATGGGTTTATCTCGAATTGCAGGGAAGAGATGAGATGATGTCGGAAAGATAAAACAATTCAAGCCTGAATCAGCACCATAAATGCACGCAAGTTGTTTGATAAAACACCTCAATGAATTCCATGAGTTGAAGAGTGACTGATCCATGCGTTGTTGCACTATCTTCTCAGTCAGGTACATCTCAGCCATATCTCCATCATCGTTCAATAGATGTTCAAGTTCATCCTTCATTTGTTGACAAGCCAGCACAAACCATTCTTAAAACCAACTTAAGAACAATACTTGAAACCCATATGAATAATTTCTGTTGGGGTAGGAAAACATTACACAATACATAAATAAAACCTTATGATTGTTTAAAAATAATGGCAAGGCAAACTAGCTAAGAATACATGGTAAGGAACAAGGCTAGGTTATGATTACACGCCCAACAATGAGTTTGAGTTGGTGAACACATTAAGAAACATGGTTTAACTAAAGATGTTGACAACAGTTCCCTCAAAATGTCAAACTGAAGCTTATGACAAACAATTTAATTTTTATATGTATTCCCGGGACCTCACTGCAGTGTCAAAACATTTGATTGCGACGGGGCTTTGGCCACGCCATATCAAATCAAACATTCTTAATTTTATTAAAATAAAATAAAAAAACTCGATCGGAAGATAACTATTATGAGAAGTTTACACACTGAGCACAAATCTAGTTTGTTTAATATTGTTTATGCACAAAACTGTTTGGAGTAGTTTTGCGGTCTGCCAGCCTAGTGACGAGCCAGGATGTGTTAGTCGGAGGGTAAATATATACAATGAGAAATAGCACTACTATACAAAATGACAGGCGAAGTTCGCTTGAAATACTAAGCGTTTTCTGCTGCAAGAAATGCCACCGAGATACTAAACAAAAAGTGTCCGAAATTTTTAAGCATTTTCAGGTTACAAAATAATTTCATTTCATGCGGAGCTATCGGCATGACCATCAGTTCATCCAATGTGTCTTAGGCCGCTGAAAGGTGAAAACCTTATGGTTGCCTATATATTAGACCAATGCCATAGTGAGATTTCCACTTTCCAAAATTTCTCTCTTTTAGCTTTCACAACTTCGGCTCACCCAAATTATATTGTTTGGTTACAAATTTCTGATTTAATGGGCTTAGTGGCCTGGTGGCAAGGGGTTGTGGTGGTGGTGGTCAGAATTTTTTAAACCGCATTCTGGATGGTTGGATTGGTGATTAGGAATTTAAACCCCCACGGTGAAGGTGGTGGTAAGAATTTTAAGCCTCATTCCGCTGGAAGTGGTGATGGTGGAGCAGGAGGTGGTGATGGTCATGGTCAGATTTGTATAATTATAGTCAGGGGTGGAGCCAGTGTAAAGGATGGGTGTGCACTTACACACCTAGCCCAAATGGCTCTTGAACCTAGATTTTTCTAAAAATTTGGTTTCTAAATATATTTTTACTTAGTTGCATCCTAGCGAGATATTGTTTCCCCACAACAGGTTTTCTGGCTAAGTCCATGATGATTATAGTATTAAAGAGTACCGTGTTTCCAGTGCAAATAACATATAACCGCATACGTTTTATTACATCGAACATAGAATTAATAAGCTAATACAAACATAGTGTAAGCTATATCAAATTAAGAGGAGAAACATACAATACCATCCAAACAATACAATACATGTACATATATATATATGTAAGAATTAAAGATATATGCGGTTCGATCAGGATCCAGCGAGTAATTTAAGCAGGAGGACAACATTTTGGGCATTCACAGCACGGCGTGTAAACACCATTACTGCATCTAATTTCTGGGCAAACTCTATTTGGATCCCAATTTGGTACTATGTCTGAGCACTCAACCGCTAGACACATAATTTCTGGGCACGTATTTACCCGATCATCCTGGAGTAACATCCCTGAAATATCCATGCATATTTTGAATTAGTTGATAATTACATTACATATTTACATATATGTGTAGCAAAAAATGAAAGACCTTAGACTATAGGAAAAGTAGTCTTACTGCTGGCAGAAGAGGCTGCAGGCATGGCAACCAAGGCGAGCAACAAGAAGCTAAGGAACATACTCATCTTGGCCATGATTGAATGAATAATTCTTCTACTTTTTTGATACTAATATCAAGTATGTTTGATACTAATATCAAGTATGTAAGTACGTATCTTCTGTCGATGATTTAGGTATTGATGAGAGTAATGCTAACTTACCTCTATTTATAGGCAATGTACATATGAACGATATCAATTTTAATTACAAAAAAAATATTAGTAGAACATAAGAAAGTCTTTGTTCTTGGTTTTGTTTTTCTTTTAGTTTATGGCAATATGTTATCAATTTTAGCACGAGTACTATTTCAAATTAAGTTTGAATGTTTAAGATATATACATATCTCATCAGTTTTGGTGTTACTCTTGTTGGCTCAGATATATGGTATCCCTAATTGTCGGCTCTTGCCCCTTATTCTCTGTTCATACTGTTTTGGTTTAGTAATTTTCAAACTTCGTTTTTGGAATAGTTAACATCATTAATCAGGAAATCAAAAGATAATCTCGAAACTGAGATGGATGAGTATTTATCTAAGGTAATAACTAATGGTGGAAGCTAAGTAGCTAATTAGACTTTTATAGTGCAGTGTAGGATAATAGATAGTGGTGTAGGTTAAGCTTTTATTTTTCTTTTACAAACTGTATGTGGGTTTGGTACGTTAGGACAGGAGTCTCTAAAATAGACCGTCATTCTAACTGTCAATCGAAAAATCAAAACTCTGGTCCAAACTCAATTAAAATTGGCAAGATCTCGAGAGAGACCGCCCGAGCGATAAAGAAGAGTACCCAAACATATCATCTTGAAAAACACTAGAACATATCTTATAACGCATTTTGTACATGGTTATATAAAAAGTTAGACACGTTTTTTAGAGAGAGAGAGAGCATAGTAAGTCAAGAGAAAACACTACGAGTAAGAGAGCATAGTAAGTCAAGACAGAAAGAGTAAGATAGTTGTAATCTTTGAGTGCGACGGTAAAATTTTGTAACTTCATATAATATAATAAGAAAACCATTCCCATGGATTTAAGTCTCTTCTATGCTCGAACCACTCAAGTGCTTGTGTTCATCTTTAATATTATGCACATCATTTTTACTTATCATCATATTTTGTAGATTATTACTATTAGATCATTTTGGGTGTAGTTGTCAAATTTTATACAACTATAAGTATATATATTATTATTTTTGGTTAAGTTCCATTGTATTAAAGAAAAAAGTAAAAAATTGGCTATAAAAAGAAAGAGCTAATAGGCTCCTAAAAAATAAAAAATGTAAAAAAATTATTTATTAAAGAACTCATAATACAGGCACAGCGTGATCTATGAAGCTTGATTCACTTATCTTTGGAAAGAAATCCTCAATTCTGGCCTTGGGCAGTCGATGAGTGACCATTCCCTTCCAAATACTTATTTGTAGAAATGTAAGTATTGTGTATATAGAGAGGAGACGTTGGATGAAAAATGAAGTTACGCCTAGCTTGGTTTTGCCGAGAATGTCGTTGACACTTACTAAAAGAGGCTTCATTTTCGGCTTTGAAGGTGATGCATACGCTAAATAACTCAAAATACTCACATAGCGTGATCAAATGTAGCTTGCTTCGCTTGGTTTTGGCAAGAAATCTTCAATAGTGGCTTTGGGCAGTCGATAAATGACCACTCCCTTACAAATACTTATTTGTTGAAATGCAAATATTGTATATATAGGGAGAGGACGTTGGATGAAAAATGAAAGCTTCACTTGTCTGGGCTGTAACGCTAAAAAGACTAAAAAAGCTTCATTTTCGACTTCAAATGTAGCTTACTTCACTTAGTTTTGGCAAGAAAACTTTAGATCTGGCTTTGGCAGTCGATGAATGACCACTCAAAACTTCTCCATACAAATATATATATTAACTCGGTGTAAAAGATGACTTGAGATAAAACCGTAATCTTGGAAAAAGTTGGATTCTATCATAGGTTAGGGCAGTGCAGATTGTTGTTTGCTACATGAAAAGAATACTGCAACATCACATGAAACGAATTTGAACACTGCATTTTATCTAGGAAACCAATAAAATTGCATGTCCAGCTCAGCTGACCCCCAAGCTTAATTATTGTTTTTTGTGGTTATTTTTATCATAGAATAGGTTCATAAGCCCATTTTACACTCCCTATTCAACTTACGAATCTAAAGATTTAAAGGCCTAGACAAATAAAGTTTTCACATTAAACGGTGGGAAATCCTAGTTTACTATTGATCGAAATAAGGTTTTTGTGACTTTTGTGAAACAAGAGTTTTGGTGAGGACACTTGACAACGTATGATTTGTTTAAAAAAATTAGGGAAAGAAAACAATAAAAAGGGAAACCCTACCTTACCGTGTTTTAAACTCTAAGGAATAAACATCAAAACCAAATTCAATTTGGAATTTGTTAGTATTTCGATTCCAAAGTCGTGAACCTACCATATTCACAAACCGTGACTACGTTAAGAAACCAGAAAAAAAAAGTGTAAACTTAACTGAAAACGAAATTCTGATAATCTATATAAAGGCTCTATATTCCAAAGTGTTATCAGAATCTTAAACGGAGATATATATTTTTTTACTATTCCAAAGTGTTATATTCTTCAAAAAGTCAAATAATTCTTTTTAGGATTTCTCTAATAAAATAGGTTAGTTTGCAAACTGTAAACAGTCTATGGGTTAAAACGCCACTACCCTATACCTCTTTCTATCAGAACCCCAGTCAAAACAAAATGAAACAAAAACCCCATTTGAATAAATTTGTCTAAACTACCCTTTACACTAATTCAACCCAACAAAAATAAAAATCAACCTCATTTTTATCTTTATTCTCTCTCACCACCAACACTACCAGCACCAACTCACCACCACCAACCAACAACAACCACCATCAGCCAGCAACACCACCACTACCAGCCACCAACTAACAACAGCACCAACCACCACCACCAACGAGCACCACCAACCAGACCGCCATCACCCACCACCACCAACAACGAGCACCACTAACAACCACCAGGTCTACTACCAAAGAGCACCACCACCAACCACCACCAGAAGAAACGAAAACCAGAACCAACACCAACCACCACCATCAACCAGCACCACCAACAACCAACACCACTTCCACCACCAACACCAGCATTATCCCACTACGATCAACCGGAAAACACCACCACCGACCAACACTATCATCAACACCACCACCACCACAAACCAACAACACCACCATAAAAAATTTACCATATTACTAAAACATTAGTTTCAACGATAAAAATTAGGTAGAAAAATGATGAAACCAAATTTGGTTTCAACATAAAATTTGTATTTCACCAACACAACTCCAATGAAGAAACCTAATGCACCAAATTGAATAAACTAGGAAATATTTAGTTGAAACCAAATTTGGTTTCAACATAAACGTATTGTTTCACCATTAAACTTTGGTTTCAGACATTCCACCAACACAAATATTGGTTTGAACGTTGTTTAGTTTTTGTAAAATTTGATGAAACCAAATTTGGTTTCATCATTTTTCTGACGTTTCACCACCAAAAAAACCCTAATTTCGACAATGATGATGTATCATTATTTTTTGATGATGATTTTCGACGATGATGATCTAGAGGTGTTGGTGATGTTTGTAGAGGATAGAAGGAGGAGGAAGAGGTGTTGGTGTTGGTGGATCTGGACATGTAATAGTGTCGGAGAAAAAATAACGAGGGGGACGCAATGGGGGAGTATGAGGTGTTGTTGGTGGCTGATTTGGACATAGAAAAAGAAGGAGGTACTGGTGGTGTTGGTGGAGGAGACGGGGGTGTTGTTAGTGGCGGATATGGGTGACAGAGCTATTATTGGTGATTATAAAAGTAAAATAAAAAGAGAGAGAGGTGTTGGTGAAGGAGACGGAGGTGTTGTTGCTCCGGATGTATCTTTTCACACTGTTTTGGTGGCGGCGAAGCTAATGTTGCTGGTGCTGATGGTGGTGGGGAGGAGGAGGCAGAAGAAGAAGAAGAAGAAGAAGAACTCGATGAAAATAAAGAAAGGGTAAGGGTGGCATTTTTAAAAGTGATAAAAATTAAATTTAAACATTATAATTGAAAATGAAGTTTTTATTTTATTTTTATTTCAAATAGTTTTTATTTATAACGAATAATATGGGAGGAATTTTTGTATGCTAAGTATGGTCATCTTGGTTTTTTTTCACTTGTTTTAAATTGTAAATCTTGTCAGAGATGAAATCTTGGAGTCTGCAATCAAAATTTAATGCATCACGTTATGACGGGGCAGGGAGAAACTCCACCACATCAAATCAAAAATTTAAAATAATTGTGATGAAAAGTTAAATATGCCCATAGAACGGGTACAATCCTAATAAAATTTGCATCCGCTTCCTCCAAAACTTGTCTCTTCCCCTCCAAAACATCTAGTTTAATAAGTTTCTCTCCCATCTTTCTTGAACTGCACATGTTATTCATCTAACTCTTCAATAAAAAACGAATCTTGGGGAAGATCCGCGACTTTTCTTAAGGTGCTGGCCAGGATTAGGAATGTCTAACTGTTCGGTTAGGCTATCATACTGATGTCTTATTTTCTTGTTCTAACTTAATGGATCAAGAATCGGAACAGATAAAATAGCTTGTCTCATTACCTTATAAGATCTAAGAAGGTTCCGTCATTTCCTATTTGCAACATGTTCGTGCAAAACCGTAGTGCCAACATCTCATGACAAACAAACCTTCTTTATTTGGCCTATCTAACGTAGTGGCGGAGCTAGAAATACTAGATGAGGTGGGCTTGACAAAAATTTTATACCTGAACGTAAACCTAAAATTAACACATAATATTTGGACCCAATAAAAATAGGTGGTGAAAAAAAATGTTTGTTTAGGACTTTGGGGGTGGCTTTTGCAGGGGGAGCCTGACTGTAGTTCTGCCCCTGAATTAATGGGAAACAAAGTGGGTGTACTCTGATATTCTGATACTAATATCGGCTAAAAAAGCCTACTTTCACCGGTCTATTTCGGTCTTGCTACTTCTAAATTCTTAAAAGAATGAAGAATCCAGATCACTTGACTGATAAGTTTGTATAACTCCATAAATATAGAGGAACTAACCCCTCTAATAAACTCCCGTGGAAAATGATTACTGACTTGGGTGTTGGAACCTCTTTTGCAGGTTCTTCCTACCATATTTACCAAAAACAAAGAGATTAATCATCGATATTATTGAGATTGTTTGCGGTGACGATGGATATGTTTTTATCCAAACACAAAGTTTCCATCAATACAATAACATAATTCAAACAACTTAAAATGACATTGAGTACAGTACATTACTCAAGCCAAATCATAAGAACAATGACACAATACAAATCACTTGATACAAGAGGTTATAGATACACGCATGTATAAGAACTATGGCAGTACATATGAAGCATCTGAAGGACGTAGTAAGTGTGCGCACAAAGGATCGGCAGGAGCTCAAAGGGAAGCAATAGGAGATCTATGCAACGCAACAGCACAACTTATCCTCGCAAATGCCTATCCCATCAACGCCGTCTGCACCACAAAATCTGTTACAGTACCTACCGCAACCGTCTTCGGTCCGAAACATGTTGCTTTTTATTAAGTTAACATCTATTCCGGTAAAAAAACTTGCAGTGCTGCAATCCTGTGCAGAAACAATCTCTGAACACGGACAACTATATAGTTAATAAATTGAATTTTTTTAATTAAAATTGATGTTCTTAGTTTATTTGTACAGAAAAAAAAAAAACAAACTATATGAATGGAAAGAAATACAAATGAAGGTTAAAGAATAATAAGTATATCTACTTACCCGGAGCAAGGGATGACATGACGATCAAAACAATCAAGGAGCAAAGGAAAATACTGCAGATCTTGGCCATGATCCAGCTAATGGTGTATCTTCTTCTTCTTCTTCAGTGGATATATGTTTTAGATGTTTATGATCAAGTACTAAAAGTAAGATCTATTTATAGGAACCGGCCATTATACAGATTAGTTAAGAAATAGTATTAATTTTATATAAATTATCTGCCAACTACAGGTAATTAGCTAGCCGATATATTGATTCAATATATCATGACATGCCTCCCTTGATGAACTATTTTGTGGAGGGCACGTCCTATAATAGCCTTGGTCTACGGCGGTAGGAACTCAACCACCACAACACAACCCTGATATATTATTATATTATCTCACAAGGTTTGCTTTGTTGATATGCAGCATTAATACTATCTTCTCTAAAATGAAAATACTTCATTCCGCAAATATACATTAATCTTCAGCTATTGTTAACTTGACCCCCGAACTTTGGCTCTACATGCATTGATGTTGAGATTGAAATTCAAATTAAAAAGCTTATATTACATAAAATTTAGACGAGTTTTGTTTTAAATTAGAAAAAATATGTGCTAGGAATTGAGGTGTTATGAGGAAATGAGTTTTGAAACGAATCTTTATAGGGGATCGGTTTTGGACTGTTGTATGAGATAGTCGTTCAACGAATCAAATAACATTGTGCGACAGAGTCTTTACCATTGACGATAAAACTTGGCCGCACCAATAAATTAAATCTATACCGAATGGCCAAGATTTTACCGTTGGGTAAAGACACTGTCCCAATGAAAAATTTGACAAATTTATCAATTTTACCATCTACCAATTTTCCCATCTAGTTTGAAGCTTAGCTAGTCATGCCTAAACTGGTAAATTTTTCACTTTACTATTGGGCCCTATAGATTTTACATACATCCGCTCATATCCATTTCACACGATTCACTAGGGTGTATATTACTTTAGTCCGAGAACATGGTCTTGGGTGATCTGAAAATTATTTTTTGTTATTTTTATTCTAAAATTTCAAAATGTTTTTCAACATAACATTCTCTCATTAATACTATTAATTTTGAAAATTATACTATGACTATTTTATGATTGGTGGGAGGATTTTTAGTGGGCAATTAATCAAAATAAATTTTCATTTATTAAGTTAAATTTTTTTATTATAAAATGGTGTTTTGGAAGAGTTGAAAAACACAAATTCTTCGACAGTTTTTTATGGGATTCTGAGCAAGTGTTAAAAAGAGTAGTTATTAGTTTGAATTCTCATGGTGTGTAGAGAGTTTTTGTTATTTTAGCCAAATTCTATCGTTTAGGGCTTTAAACAGGTGTTTTTGCTGTTTTAGGAAAGTTTTTGTTTTGTTAATAACTTCTTCGTTAGAGGTCTGTTTGGATCGCCGTTTGCGGCAAATACATAGTTTTATTTTATGAGTATTTTCATTATTTTTGGTCGACCAGAATTTGCCAAAAATAGTAAATTAGGGTTTGAGTCGGTTTAGTTTTTTTTTCATCCTTTCTTGACCAGCAAGTTAGGGTTTTTCCCTAAGTCTATAAAAGAGTCATCCATATATTGTTTTTAGCAGTTGAATTTTTTAATAAGAATTAGTTTCTTAAATTTGTTCAAGTTTAATCGATTATTATTTAAAGTCGGGAAACGAAGTCTGAGTAATTATCGTTGTTCACAGTCGATATTCCTAGGAATATTTGAAGTCTGAACAAAACCTCTCTTTTCTTTCTTTTCTTTATTATCCTATGCATCACAACTACATATTAGTTGTACAATAATATTGATAATTCGAATCATAACATCCCTCCCTTGAACTATTTTGTATGGAGGGCACGTCCTATAACCTCGAACAGCTTTCGCAGGTATCATAGGTGTGTCGCAGAAAATCCATATTTGACTTGGAATTTCCAGCAAAAAATCTCTCATAATAAAAAATAATCCTAATCAAATATTAGGTCTGAGCTAGACAACAATAATCTGATATCTGATTCGTACCAAATAAGGGGCCTAATCACATTATTTCAGCAAAAGCCAAACATACCGTTAGACATAATATTTTATTTTGGATTTTGTTTTTTTTGTTTGTGAACATTTTTAATCTGACAGAACGATGACTATCACTGTTATTTTACGTATAGTTAGTTATGGTGAAAAAAAAGATAAATTATTCAGATTAACTGAATGGTGCGATGTTGTTAGATTAAATATACTGGAGCAATCGCATGAGCCACCCCTGGTTCACTTTATAGCTGTTAACTCTGGTGAGTCATGTCACTGAATATTATGACGGCAAAGGTCATATGGGCTCGAACTTATCGATCGCAGACAAACCCTAGAAATTGGTTTAAATACACACAAAATCCCCACCTGAGAACTTCAATTTCATCGACAATTGTATATCACTCAGCTACTACACTCTCCATCTCCTCCGCCGATTCACTTTCCAAAACACTTTCAATGGCGTCTAATGGTGGCGGAAGTGGAGGAGGTACTGCCGATGATGGTAATAAGACTTTCAAAATTTCTTCATCGAGTAGTCTTAAAATTCAAAGAGGGGATATCACAAAGTGGTCTATTAATGGTACTTCTGATGCCATTGTGAGTTTTCTCTTTCTTTAGCTTTAAATTTGATTCCTTTTTGTTAATTGCATCTTTAATTTCTAGGGTTTGGTTACAAATTTACACATTTCGTGAGCTGGGCCTAGAGGCCTGGTGTGGTGATGGTGGTTCTTGTGGTTTGAATTGTAGACCCCAATATGGAGGTGGTGGGATTGGTGATTAGATATGTAAACCTCATTGTGAAGGTGGTGTGATGGTGGTGGTCACTAAATAGCGCTTCCAATGGGGTGAATTTCAACTAATAGGTGGAGGTGGAGGTTGTGGTTGTGGTTGTGGTGGTTAGAATTGTAGACATTACTCTGGAGGTGGTGGGATTGGTGATCAGAAATGTATACCTCATTGCGGAGGACTAAAAAGTGCTTCCAGTGGCGTGGCTTTTAACTAATAGGTGGAGGTGGAAGGTGGTGGTAAAGTCTAAATAGCGCCCCCAATGGCGTGAATTTTAACTAATAGGTGGAGGTGTTGGTCAGATTTGTATAATTCGTTGTGAAATTTCTGTGACTTGTTATACATTATCCACGAGGGGTTGTTCTGCGGTAATTATTTTATGATGACCCTTTTGTTGTTACAGGTAAATGCAGCTAATGAACGGATGCTCGGAGGTGGGGGAGTTGATGGAGGTAAATACACATTACAAGGTTTTAGTTTCTTTGTAGTTTATGTTTATCGGACACAAATTGTTACTTATTAGTTAGCTAGATGATCTTATACTGGTTGGAAATGATTTTGGTTAGCAATACATAGAGCTGCAGGACCCGAACTACGAGCAGCTTGTTATACTGTTCAAGAGGTTCGTCCTGAAATTCGCTGCCCAAAAGGAGAAGCCAGAATTACTCCGTAGGTGTACCTAACATAAGATTTTATATGAACTATTAAACATGATTCCAAGTTGATGGCAATTCGTGTGGGCTAAAAATTAATAATGTTTGTGCAGAGCATTTAAGTTGCCCGTTTCGCATGTTATTCACACTGTTGGTCCTATTTATGATATTGATAATCACCCAGAAGTTACTCTAAGAAATGCATACAGGTATGTCTTGATCCCAGAAAGTTGAACACATAAGGATATTCAATGTTTACCTTTGTTATGCGTTGGTTGATTTTTATGTAATTTTCAGTTTCTAATGGCAATGCTTAACTCATTTTGTTGCAGAAACTGCATAAAGCTTGCAAAAGAGAGCAACATAGATTATATTGCTTTTCCTGCCATATCTTGTGGTGTTTATGGGTAAGTTTCACTTAAGCACCATATTGGTGTGTTGCTGATACTACATAGCAGTGGTGTAGTTAAGGGCCGAACAGTTCATAACAATGTTTATGATGTATGTTTGAAATCTCTTTTGGTGAGCAAAACCAGAAGAAGGTTGTGAATTCTCAAGGATAAAATGTTTGAATTTTGGCCTGCCCTTTCACCTTTAAGGTCAGCCAAACTATATTTTATCAGTAGTGTAATGATAGAATAGTTTTTGAGAGCTAAGATTCTTATCAATGTACTGTTTTTGAGTGCTAACTTTGTTAAGTTGAATGGAAAATCATTATCGATAAAACAAATCCCTAGTAACTTCAACTAAACGATTCAGTCATACACTTATATCGCAAGTTTCAACCTTCTTTGTTGAGTGTGACCTTACTTGCACAGGATCCATTCTATATATCCTTGAGTTTTCAAGTCTTAGTTACAGAGGAGAAAGCAGTTTAACAATTCCAATAATTTTTGTTCTCCTTATAATCTTTTATATGTTTTCTCCTAATTTAGTGTCATTTAATACTCAGTTATCCATATGAAGAAGCTGCTACAATTGCAATATCTGCTGTAATTGAATCAGATGGTGACTTCAAAGAGGTAATCTTTGTTGGTGTTTGCTCAGTGCATTGAAGTTCTTTAATCATTTGTCATCAGGTTTTTCTGTTCACGAGGAATTCCCGTAAGTAATATCCTCAATGGAGTTTAAGATGTTAATTGTGGTTCAAACATAATCTTGAAAGAAGTTTGCTTTTATCATAGTTTAGGGCATTGCAGCTTGCTGTTGTTATATGGACACAAATACCATAACATCATAGAGTAGAATTTGAACGCTGCACTCCATCTTGGAAGCATTTCCTTGTGATTTCTGGTTGGAAAACATCTAGTTTAACAAGTTTCTATCCCACCCTTCTTGAATTGCACATATTGCTCATCTAACTCTGGTGTTTGATTGTAGGTGCATTTTGTTCTGTTTGAAGATGACGTTTACGATGCCTGGTTGGAGAAGGCAAATGTATTGCTTTAGGTTCTGCCCGCACCCAACAGTTTATTAAGGTAGACATAGTTGTAGGAGTAATGTTATGCAATGTGTGGTCAACCTTTGCATGGGATGAAATTAGTTGACTTGAACTGTGGAAAGAAAAAACATGATTTGTGTTCTTGGGAAGTGAATAATAGAAAAACTCAAGTACTAAATTTCATTCTCCGGTTCTTTCATATATTAAAATTAGACCAGTTGCCTGAGTTCGACACAAAGGCTTACAAATTACTAACAGTACTGTAGTAAAGCTGAAACTCCCATTTCCTGTTTGCATAATCTAGAACTCCAATTTGAAGACTGCAGAGTTCACCGTAAATGTCATTTGTTCTTCATTCTCTTTCTCTGCCTTCACCACTGAAACAAGCCCTGTTTTACTAATGCGAAGATGCTGATTGACCCTTGGCTTATGTTGAAGGACGGTTTCCATCTTCGGGGCTTCGAGTCTGATGATGACCCTTCAGAAAATTGAGAAGTTAAAAAAAAAAAACTTAAATTAAGAAATAGTACTAATTTTAAATCAATAACAAAAACTTCTCGAGTATTAATGATTCAACATACGACTTGATATTAAAATACAAACAATTAGGAATATACCGATATTAGGTTGATCATCTGTGAAAGCTAACCTAGGATGATATCAAATTATCATGACGTCCCTCCCTCGATCTATTTACAAATGCGTCTTTGGTACGCTTCCTATAAATTCCCCCTTGAAAACTTCAGCTTGCACATAACTCAGCTACACTTTTCAGCACCACTACTTCTGTCTTCAGATCACTTACAATGGCATATAACGGTGGCGGCGGAGGAGGAACTCGCGATGATGGTGTTAAGGATTTCAAATTATCTTTATCAAGTAGTATCAAAATACAAAGAGGTTATGTCACAATGTGGTCTGTTAATGGTACTTCTGATGCTATAGTGAGTAAAAATTCCATCTTACATATTGGGACTGTTCTGTGAT
Organism: Papaver californicum; assembly: GCA_023531435.1. Classification (NCBI taxonomy): domain Eukaryota; kingdom Viridiplantae; phylum Streptophyta; class Magnoliopsida; order Ranunculales; family Papaveraceae; genus Papaver; species Papaver californicum. The sequence continues at coordinate 18,751 of JAJJMC010009072.1, forward strand.
GATTATTCGATGACCCTTTTCTTCTGACAGGTAAATGAAGCTAATGAAAAGATGCTTGGAGGTGGGGGTCTTGACGGAGGTAAACACTAAACCGTTGACAGGGTTTTAGTTTCTTTAGTTTTTAGTGAATATACATTGGTTCCCATTAGTTAGCTAGATGATCTCATACTGGTTGGAAATGTTTTTTGGTAGTGATACATAGAGCCGCAGGACCTGAACTACGAGAGGATTGGTATACTGTTCCAGAGGTTCGTTTTGGAATTCGCTGCCCAAAAGGAGAAGAAGTCAGAATTACTCTGTAGGTTTATCTAACATAACATTTGATTTGAATCTTTAAACACAAACTTATGATTATGGCAAATTGTGTTAGCTAAAAAAACATTTGTGCAGAGCATTTCAGTGCCCGTTTCGCATGTTATTCACACTGTTGGTCCTGTTTATCATGTTGACAATCATCCAGAAGTTACTCTAAGAAATGCATACAGGCATATCTATATTGATCCCGTCTCGCAATTGAACACATATAGATATTCAATGTTTACTTTTGTTGCGCGTTAGTTGATTTTTCTGTAACTGTCAGAAGTTTCTAAATGGAGTTGTTAACTCAATTTGTTACAGAAATTGCTTAAAGCTCGCAAAAGAGAACAGCATAGAGTACATCGCTTTTCCTGCCATATCTTGTGGTGCTTATGGGTAAATTAAGAATTACCATGCACTTAATGTTGTGTTGCACAGGATCTGTTCTATAGGCTCGCAGCTATGTATTCTTGACTTTTAAATATGTATTTTCTCCTAATGTAGAATTATATTTTTTCTAGTTATTCCTGTGATGAAGCTGCTGCATTGCAATATCTACGGTAATGGAATCAGATGGTGACTTCAAAGAGGTAATCCTTGTTGGTGTTTGCTCCGTGCAATAAAGTTCTTCACGAGATTGACTTCTCTTAAGGGATGTGATTAATGTATAAGATGTTAATTGCATAGTTTAGAGCATTGCACCTTGCTGTTGCTATATGGAAAGAAAGTACTATAACATCACAGGATATGGATATGAACGTTGCAGTCCATCTTGGAAGCATTTTCTTGCGAGTTCTGTCTGGTCGGAAAATATCTATAGTTAAACAAGTTTCTCCCCCATGCACCCTTCTTGAATTGCACAAATTGCTGCTCATCTGTACTCTGGTGTTTGATTGTAGGTTTACTTTGTTCTACTTGAAGATGACGTTTTCGATGCTTGGTTGGAGAAGGCAAATGGATTGCTTTACTTGCTGCCCACACCACAGCCAACAGTTGATTTTAAACACTGTGGTGTTATGCAATTGTGTTGCTAACATTTGTACGGGGTGAAATTTGTCGGGTTGAGTTGTGGAAAGAAAAAAAATGATTTTTGTTATTGCAAAGTGAATTACAGAAAAACGCAAGATTTTCAATTTCTTTCGTATTTTTTAGAAAGATTGACATGAAATGACAAGTATATATGCTAAAATCAGAAGAGTTGTTTTCATCCTTGCATATTTTTGTTGCCGAGTTGTTTTCATCCTTTATTGCTTTCCTGAGTTCAACAGGTTTCAGCATGATTAAGAAGAAAAAAGAAAAAAAAAATGAACCTGACGTGAATCGAACACGCAACCTTCTGATCTGGAGTCAGACGCGCTACCATTGCGCCACAGATCCAATTGTTGAACAAACACATCAATGTAATCATGTCGATAGATATTCAACAGATGCAATATGAAAAGTTACACTTACTTACACTTATTATATCTAACAATTCGTGGGTAAAAGAATATCCGTGGAATCATTTTCACAGAAATCTATGCACGCAAGGGTAATTTTAGACCAACGTTAACAGAAATGTCATTTGCGCGCAGAACATGATTTTAGCTGCTCTTATTAGAATTTTCTCGCATACTCAATCCTGTTATGCTTCCTGCAAAAAATGCAGGTTGTGAAGGAGATGCAAGAGTGAATGAGTAGCTACTGAGCATCAAAACAACAGAAGACATGGTGGGTCTATCTTCGTTATTATCTTGCACACATAACAATCCAATATGTATACTTCTAATCACTTCATTTCTTGAAATTCTTGGCGATAAAATTGGATCCATCAGCTCCAAGGGTGTACCTTCTTTCCAATTTTTCCATGCCTGCATTTATTTAGGAAATGCGAGCAGGAGGTTAGTTGCATATTGACAGGGGTGTTCTTTTCTTTCTTTTTTTCTTACTTGAGATGCAGTATTTCGTCAGCAGGCTCCTACTTACATAGCTTAGAAGATCTGGTGATGAAGATGACTGATAAAAACTTGTGATTTTTCTACCACTTACGATTTCCAAGAGCAAAACCCCGAAACTATAAACATCCGATTTCACGGAAAATAGTCCATGCAATGCATACTTTGGGGCCATGTAACCACTGTAGATCGTGCCGTGAGTTAGTTACGAACAGCCACAAGTCTTACATAAACCATAGCTTGTTAATGAAAATTGCGTAAGAGTGAAATAGGAATAGCATACTCACAATGTTCCAGCAATTTTACTTGTGTTACCCTGTGTTTGATCGATTTCGAAAAGCTTAGCCGTCCCAAAATCTACAATTTTCGCTTCCATTTCCTCAGTTAACAAAATATTAGCTGCTTTGAGATCCCTGTGAATAATTCTAAGCCGAGAATCCTCATGAAGATATAAAAGTCCCCTGGCAATCCCTCGTATGATTTTGTAGCGCTTTTCCCAATCTAAAAGAACTTTTCTTCCGGTATCTGCACATTCTCATCAGTAATAGTTAGAGGCAATTACTGAAGTTACAACATCATGAAAAAATATGCATATGTTTCTCAAAACAATAGGGAGACATATATAGGGCCGTCGGGGGCATACCAAATAGATACTTGTTAAGACTTTTATTGGCTACATGTTCGTAGATGAGTATCTGCTCATGGCCTTCGAAACAGAAACCCAAAAGTCTGACAAGATTTCTGTGTTGAAGCTTATTTAGGAAAACCACCTCATTCTTGAATTCTTGAAAACCTTGACCTGAATTCACAGAAAGACGTTTCACCGCTATTTCTTGCCCATTTTGCAGCATCCCCTGAATGTTAGATTTACTAGTCACACTTCTCTTTCTCCTTAAGCAGTAAAAACACACTACTAATATCAGCAAAACTCCAACAACCACAGGAACAGCTACTGCAACAATATTTACCGATGGTTCTGGCCCTGGCGGCGGCAGTTCTGTTACCGCAATTTAAATTCAAGAAAGCTCAAGTTTTCATGAGAAGCAACAAACTCCTTAAAACACGAAACAAAATACCAGCGTAGTTAATACCTTTTTCAGAATCAGACGGCAGCGGCGGTGACAAAGAACCTGGAACTGTGGCCGGTGGGGGTGGTGGTGGTTGTAATTCGTAGAATATGTTATCGTCATATCTTATAAAACAACTTTGAGTCATTATATGTCCTCCTCTTGATCCATTAAGATAAATAGGAATACTACTAATCATATCTTGTAAACAAGATGTACAAGAATCTCTTGATAAATCTCTAGTACATTGAACCATACCATATATTTTACTGAAATCATTATAGTTAAATGATCCAACATCAAACTTAGACGAAACCAATGAAGCATCAGACATGAGATCATTCATTAAATTATCTAGTTGAGGATTAAATACATCCAGATTATTAGCATTTCGCGGATACCGAATGGCAACGAGCAAACTTTTATCAACTTCTCCAAAGAATCTAGTATTCGAGTAGCGTAAAAGACATTTATCAAGACGAACATCGACATCTATATGATTAGTACATTTCTGAATGACAACAACACTGGAAGAATTTAAACAAGATTTGCAAGAATCCATGGAAATATCCCCTTGGCACTGAACAAGCCCATAGACAGTATTATTCGGATTAGTACCCACTGAAGTATTGAAAAATCCATCAATAGAACCGTTTGAAACCAAAGAAGGAAGAAGAAAGTTTTTGAGATTGGTTTCATATTCACTACCAGAAGTATAATTTGGAGAATTAGCAGGACAGTGAAGGAAAATGTCTTGAGCTTGAATAATAATATGTAATCTATGTAATAAGATGATGATAAACAGAAATGGAATTTGAATACTAGATTTTGTTGCACAGAGATTATGAGTTTTCATTTTGAAAAATGTTTAGAATTTCTCTTCACTACTGATGAACAGCTTTCTTCAATAAAATTAGTTTATTTTAATATTGATTTTTTGACTTTTTTGGACCAAGTAATTTTAGACGCGTATATTAAAGGCTATTTGGTCAATTGTCTATGGAACATTCTTTTTTCTTCGAGACTATTAAATGCACGTTTATTTGACTCGGAAGTGTGATGATAAGGCATAAGCTTCTGGTTTGGGGGTGGACGAATACTTCGGAATCAAGTTTGTAAGGTTTAGGCTATCAGGTTAGCCATGAGTTTTCGGTGTTAGAAATTTATTCCATGAAGGGTATAGTATGCAGGGGCGGAGCCGGGATTGTAGAAAAGGGAACGTAAAAAGATTTTTTATCCATATTAAAGGGTGTAAAATGGGTTTTGGAGAATTTATACTAAAAATAGACCAAAATAGCTATAATTGGGCTTGAAAGCAGCTGGGCTGGATGTGCAATTACACACCCTTGTTCTACATTGGCTCCGTCCGATGTAATATGTGAGAAACTATTATGATAGAAGGAGTACATTATTATGAGTTTATGGAGTGCTTATCAATGTTGAAAGAAACTATGTTGTTATAGTGTATTCATTATGGGTTAGGAAGTATACTTAATTAACGATGTTGAAAGATATGTTGCTATGAAGTATTCGTATGGAGAAGTTGTGAGACATTGTTTGTGAGGAGAAGATCATCTTGGTAATATTGATGACGTAAATTATTGATGTTGAGCAAAAGGCATCCACGAATAATTTATGTCAAGGTGTGCAGGGAAGATCATCTCGTTGACAGAATGTGATAAACAGTATCTTGCTTGCATCTGTATGGTTCTCTTTATCTTTTTCCCACCCTAGATCGCAGTAAAAAGATTCATGGAACAATTTGAAAAATCTAAAATTTCTTGATGGCTAGTTTATTTCGAAAAGATTAACTCGTAGATGGCTCTGAAACCCGACAAACAATTTAACAAATCCGGTAATTTTTATTCTCTTTTTCATATTTTGTATATTTTCTTCTATTTAATGTCATTTTCTATTCAATTATTCGTATGAAGAAGCTGTGCTACAATTGCAATTGATATTATAATGGAATCAGATGGTGACCTCAAAAAGGTAATTGTTCTCTGGTTGGAAAACAATTTTAGTTCGAGAAAAAAAATAAAAGTTAAACCTGACGTGAATCGAACACACAACCTTCTGATCTGGAGTCAGATACGCTACAAGTGCCACATATCCAATTGTTTAATTCACCTGAGAACTTTAAATTAGTATCCATATTTTCTTCAAATGCGGCCACTTATCTTGACCATCATCGATCAGGAACATATTTATCATCCATCTTTGTCAAATGCAGTCAATATCAGCACCTACAAGCAAAGAAAAAATTGCTAGACGTATTTAATTTCCAAGTCGGTCACGCATTAATATTTGGCAGTGACTGAACCACAATACGTCAATAAAATATTGTAATTTTGAGTGGAGTCCATTACCGAAAGCAGTCACAGGAACCGACCAAAAGGAGACGTTAAATGGAGTTCATTATCAATGCCATGTCGCTGCGAGATGGAATAAGGTGGTCAATGACGGGCAGCAACTGCAAGGTGATACAAGGTCTTATACATTTTGTATCACGTATGCAAGAAGTTAATAGCTGTGGGATCGGATGCCCAAACTTGTAACAGGAACATACACGGCTACAGTATTAGGTGTTGATGGTCACAAAGCAACTCTACAATACTGCTTTTATGGGTTTTCAACAACTCCAACTTGTAATGGACGCTAATGCAATTCATACACGGCTACAGTATTGCACACCAAGGTGGAGTTCATGGTGTCAAATGCAATCTTAAAACTATAAATACTTAAGACATAAACCATTCTGCATATTCATCTATCAAACAAATTACTTATATAATCCGATAGAGCTAATTCGGTTTTAGTTAGCGATGAATTCATTTACTAAGACAACTCAAATGGTATCACTTCATCTTTTTCTTATCCATCTTCATTTCTTGTTCTTCTTATTGATCGTTCTGTGCCCATCGTCGTCTCATGGATGCCATGAAGAGGAAAGAAAGGCACTCTTAAATATTAAGTCTTCTTTGGAAGACCCATCAAATCGTTTATCTTCATGGCAAGAAGGCAGCCAACATAAAAATTGTTGTGTTTGGCATGGAATTGGATGTTCATATGAATCTTTTCATGTTGTATCAATCGACCTTCGGAATATAGACTTAGAAAATTATATCAATGAATATAGGTACGGAGAGTACAACATCGACACTCCACCAAGCACTTCACTAATAGGTAAACTATCTCCTTCTCTTTCAACCTTACTCATCTAGAGTATCTAGATCTTTCCTTCAATGATATTCATAGTCAGCCACCGGAAATCCCATTTCCGTTCTCTGAGCTAACTAAACTCACCCATCTTGATCTCTCAAACACAAACTTTACAGCATCAATTTCGTCACATTTCAGCAACTTATCATCATTAGTATACCTTGATTTATCCTGCCAAGCAATCTCTTCTTTCAATTATTATCCAACCTCTTGCTTAAAATCGTCATCTACACAATGGATGAGAGGTTTAGTAAATCTCCAAGTACTAAGGTTGAGTGGTATTGATCTATCTGAGGCCACATCTTCGAAACAAAACTTTGCGCAGCATATTCCATATCTTTGGAATCTTAGGAAACTCGACATCTCTCACTGCAATATTGATGACCCAATCCATCATATGTTTCACAATCTTTCCGGTCTAGTCTCTCTCACAATGGGTAGCAACTTTTTTATTTCCTTAGTCCCATTACAACTGGCCAACTTAACTGCACTTAGGACTCTTGAATTACCCTCTTGTGGTTTATTTCAAGTTTCAATTCCTTATCTTCCTCAGCTTAAAGTGCTTGATGTGAGTGACAATCTTTACCTTCACATTGATCTAACTAGGATGTTTCACTGCAGTTGGCCTAAACTACAAAAACTTCAGATATCATCAACTAATGCAACTGGATACATTCCGAGTTCAAATGCGCCACAATTAGTCAGTTTCTCTGCCTCAGGGTGTTCAATTCAAGGATCCTTGGTACCTTTTTTAAGTCTAAAACACCTATACTTTCTGGACTTGTCTCACAACAATTTTCAAGGACCCATACCAGGTTCAATCTGCAAGATTTTTCCTCTTCGACGACTTATTTTAGATAGTAATAATATCACAGGAGTATTACCAAGTTGCATTACCCTGCTCAAGAACCTTGTTGACATTCGTATGTCTAAAAACTCTATCCGGGGAACTGTCTCATTAATCTCTTTGATTAACAAATTCAAACCAACTACTCTAGACATGTCCTCAACTAAGCTCACCATCGTCGTAGATGAACGCGTACATCTGTACTCTAAACCTACATTGGAGACTTTAGCACTGGGGTCATTACATTTGCATCCGAATGTATTCTCTACTTTCATTTGCAATTTGAAAAATCTCAAGCATTTGAATTTGTCTCATTGCAACCTCATGGGAGCTGTTCCTTCTTGCATCTCCGAACTCAAAAATCTCTTATACTTAGATTTGTCTAACAACAAACTCCGTGGTCCTCTGCCTGTTTTACCTCAAGGTGTCTATCATTTGGATTTATCAGAAAATAAGCTTGATGGTGAAATCTCATTAGAAGCCGGAGAAAGACTATCTAGTGCAAGAGAAATTAGTCTTAATGGGAATGAACTGTCAGGTACACTTCCATCTTCAATATGTTCATGGGAACCACGTAAAACATATGATCCGGCATTCATTGATCTCTCCAACAACAAACTATCTGGGATTATACCTTCTAGTATAGGCTTCTGCAAGTTTTCTTTGGTATCTAAACATTGGCAACAACAATCTCTCTGGAAATGTTCCCAATGAGCTTCAACAAGTTGAGCATCTAGAATATCTTCAATTAAGCTATAACAATCTCAATGGTACATTTCCTAAGTCCATAGAAAAGCTTTATTACTTGCAAGCTCTCGACTTAGGATATAACAACTTTGAAGGTATTATACCCTATCCTTTTGTTCAAGCCAGTTACCTTAGGATTATTTGTTTAAGGTCAAACAAGTTCAACGGGTCCATTCCTTTAGGGATTTATAATGCCAATTTCCTTCAAATATTAGACTTGTCAATAAACAATTTTTCAGGTCCAATTTACAGAGGAATAACAAACTTGATGATGCTAAAAGTTAGACCTAAGAATACTGGCTACTGAAGCCGATTACCAAATGGTAAAATGCAATTTCAGTTGGTTACTAAAGGCGGCATGGCACAATTTGATGATCTATACGAATATAGTTCAGGAATTGATCTATCATGCAACATTCTGGATGGAAAAATTCCAAGAGAGGTCGGTTTATTAAATGGGCTTGCTATGTTGAATCTGTCGCATAACCTTTTCTCGAATAGTATCCCATCGAATGTCGGAAACATGTCTAGCTTAGAGTCTTTGGATTTAAGTTTCAATAGACTGTCCGGACATATTCCACAATCTTTGACATCAATTGACTCTCTTCAATTTCTAAGCTTATCTAACAATAACTTGAGCGGCAAAATCCCTAGAGGAAGTCACTTTGATACGTTGGGTTTGGAGGCTTCTACTTTCGCCGAGAACAATTTATTGTGTGGATTTCCTACGGAAAAAGATTGTGAGAGTAACGACATTGATACCCATAATACTCATCCTTCGAGTAAAATTGATCAAGACGATGCAAAACAGAAGTTGTTATTGTATGCTATGTTGTTTTAGGATTTGTAGTTGGATTTTGGAGTTTATTCTTAGTTTTGCTTCTAAATAAAAAGAAATGGTGGTTTCCTTACTGGAGAATTGTTGATTATGTAGCTGCTGGAATAGTTGAAGAATGTATTTACAGAAATTGATAGTATTAACTTTGTGTTTGTATTGGTCTAAAAGTTTTTATTAAATAATAATTCAAAGACTTTTTGTCTATAACCCTTGATTGGAGAATATTTCCATAAATTGGAGGTTGTTTAAAAAAATAAAAAAAAATATTATGAAGTAATTTAAAAAATTCCTAATCCAAATAATTTTAGCAATGACTAAATTAGCCCTGAATATTCTCCAAATGTTAGTATCCCCCAAGTGTTAGTTTTAAGTATCCCCAAGCCAAACTTATATTTTTATTTTATCTTCTTTATTGTGTGTTAGTTCTTCTTTTAGAAAAAGAAGAAATTTTTTGGAGATTTAAATGATATGAGAGATTCTAGTGAGGAATTTGATATTGGTGAATCTTCATCTCACCAAATAGAAGGTGCTTAGATTGATTTTATTGACTCATAATTGCAACCTTTTGTGAAGAATCAAACTTTTATCCATGAAAAAACCTCAAACCAAACCCTAAATCAAATCCCTAATGAAACTCTAACCCCAAATGAAACCCTAAGTCAAGCTTCAAATGAAGGAACAAGTGTAGAGCCACACAAGAGAAATGAAGGAACTAATGATACAAGTGCTCCGAATAATCAGGTATTGGTGTGTTAGATATGATTTATGTGATAAAAGTCGGCATAGAATTGTGATGAATGCAATACTGACTGAAAGTCGGCATTGTCGAAAAATTAAAGCAAAGCCGACTTTCTATTGAGTGTTGGCCACAATGCCAACTACTCAATAGTCTGCATTGATTTTTTTTAGGCAATGCAGACTTTTAAGTTGGTATTACCTTGAACACAAAGCAATGCTGACTATTGAAACACAAAGCAATGTCGACTGTTAACGGAGTCGGCATTGCTTTGTGTTCAAGGCAATATCGATTGTACCTTGAGTCGTCATTGCTTGGATTTTTGCAATGCCGATTTCATGTTATATTGAACTTTTTTTTTTTCCTTTTTTTGTTAGATTGATCTTCACCCTTGGTTTGTGGGAAAGTTGGGTCCAGATACTTCGGATAAGTATGCTACTGATTTGGAATTCAGAAGTAAAGATGAGGCAATTAATTGGGTTAAAGAAACGTCTCTCAAGAATAAGTGTGTGTTAGTGAGAAAGCATCAAGGCAAAGATAGTCGGTTTGAAATGACTTGCGAGAGAGATGGGTCGTACGCTAAGAATAGCCACAATAAAGGATTATGTATATGAAAAGAAGACGAATAGGGTATAAAAGACTATTTCGAGGAAGGATGGATTCCCCTTCAAGCTTGTGTTCAATTTGAAGAGAAATTTATAGAAAATGAAAGTGTGGAATGGTCGACATAACCATCCGGATCCGGAGTCTTTTGTTGGGCACTCCTTAGTTGCGAATCTAAAACCTCATGAATTGGAGGAAGTAAAGAGATTGAGTGTTCCATACACCGCACCAAGTCAAATGCTTGCCGACATCAAGACGAAGGATAAAACTAATGTGTCTTCCTTGAGTAAAATTTATAGTGCTCAAGCAACTATAAGAAGAGAACGTTGGCACGGTAGGTCGGTTATGCAAAAGTTTCTAAAGTTAGCTTCTGATCACAACTACATACACAGGGAAAAAAATTGGTTCGGACGGTAATGTTCTTCAAATATTCATTGTTCATCCTTTGATGGCGCAATTGGCTCAATCATTCTTTCTGGTTCTTATGATGGATTGCACTTACAAGAAAAACAAGTACCATATGTCGTTGTTCAACATCGTTTTCATACATCGGACAAGGTAACATTCACGTCGACTTGGTATTTTATGAGAAATGAAAAGAATTATAATTATATTTGGGCATTCCAACAATTGAAGTTACTTTTTTTGGAAATGATCTTCCAAGAGTAATAATAACCTATAAGGATGACGCATTAATGACCGTCATTTCCGATGTTTTCTCGGATGCACAAAATTTCCTATGTACATTCCACATAGTGAACAACGTGAAGAAAAATTGTCATGTGGTTATTGAATCTCCAAAGGAGGATATGAAGAAGTCAAAAAAAGAAGCTCTTGAGGAAGAAGTTTGCATAAGCCAACTATCACCGGAATAACAAGAAGAAGCTAGAAAAAGGATTCAAGAGGAGGGGACGAAAAACACAAAGATAATCATGAACGTTGATTGAGTTTTCTAGGAGATTGGGAATCCTTGGTTTGGTCTATCACCAAGACTAGATATGAAGAAAAATTGAAGAAGTTTATTACTCAATGGAATGATAAGTACCTAACCATGGTCTCTTATTGTGGGAACAATTGGTTGGAACCATACAAAGAAAAATTTGTGCGGGCATGGACGAATCGAAATAGACATTGAAGTCCATATAGAATGTCATGTGCCTAGATGTTGCACCCTCGGCAAGAGCAAGATCAGTGCAGGATCTAGCCCATGGACGAAACAGAGTTAAGGAATTGGAAATTAGGTTTGAAATGGCTTATGCGCTAGTCCAAGACATGACTTAGGCTTGGACAAAGGATTGTAAGCAAGTGATGCATTCCAAAGGCATCACCATTGGCTTTTATGGCCTTGATCCCTTAGAAGAATAAGGGGTGAGTTTGAGCAGTGTGGAGACTACGTTTCGAGTATCATGCTTATAAAGCATGCTTGGGAAGAAAAGTCAACCTGCATTTGCCTAGTAAGCCACATGGTACAAATCATCAAAGTGGCGCGTCAGGGAGTTCTGGCCTTCCCAGTGCGTAGCGCTGGAGGAGGAATTTTCTGGGGTGTGAAAAATGGTATCAGAGCAAGTTCCGAGAAAACTCTAGGGACTGTGAGTTTGGACTTGTCAATGTTTGCGTTGTAATGTGACTACTAAAAATTTCATTCTGTTAGCAAGGATTTGTAAGGATAACGAGTTGACAATCAGGCCAAATGCTTGTGCGAAAGAAATTGTAACTACTATGCCAAAGATTTGGATGCGCTCGAGAAATTGTAACCAATGAACTGTACCCGAGGATTCTTACCTAAGGAAGCATCCATGTTGCGATGAAGCTTACCCAAGGAAGCTTCACTGATTTGTGATGCGTACCCGAGTATGTACTACTAAAATGTGCAGTCAATGGATGTCTTTTACCCTTTATTTCCAATTATATAGAAATATGATTAAAACAAATATAGGGAGGAGTCGTTGGTTGGAAGTGATGAAGCTTACTCGAGGATGCTTATTCAAGGAAGCATCCCAATTGTTATGTAGTTTACTCGAGGAAGCTTAAATGATGCAAAAGCATCATTCATTCGTGTTGCGTACTCGAGAATGCATTACACATGCTAAGTAGCAATAACTATGCATAGGTCAGTGCATATTTTACGGAAGTCCCTTGGACTATACGGATTAGGATTAGCTTGGAATTTGGCTTTGCAGCGAAGTTGGAATCAATGTTGTCTTTACCTAATAGGCTTATGTTGCTTGTTCCTTTCGAAATGACCCTTCAGATGAACTACGGTCATGCTTGATCCCTTCAAGGTACGCATTGGGTACGTAGGCAGCCGTAATGCAATGCATTGAGGTGCAACACTTTATCGCTCATATTATATAATTTAGATGTGATTGCGACATTATGATAACTCATATTATATGGCTCGGTAATACCAAGTCAAGAGATGACTGTTGCCACACTCGATGAGGTAGTTGCAATTCCATTCGATGGATTGTTCATACTTCCTATAAACGTTATACGATATAGAATGGTATGTGCCTAGATGTTGCACCCTTGGCAAAGGCAAAATCATTGCAGGATCCTTGTCATTCTAAGTAGAATTTTCTTGGGCGCGACAAAAGATGTTCAACCAAAAGCATAGCGTCGGGGTCAAATCGGTAAATAAAACTTTACATTCTAGGTGGATTTGGAGATACTAAAATAAGAAAGGTTCTTTATGGAGACAAATCATTCATGAGAAATTTGAAGGTAATTGTATTTCTTTTCCCCCTAATGATTGTATTAAAGTAATTGGTCATAGTTTATAGGCTAGAATTCTTAAATCTACAACGTATGTTAAAAAAAACACCTCCCTAATCCTAAAAAACGGCACTAGTATCCTCTTCTGGTATGAAAAACGGGTTGGTGAGACTAACCTAAAAGATAGATTCCCAAGATTATACAAATTATCAAGATGCAAAAACTCAAACTGTTAAAAATATGATTTCTGATCAAGGGGCTTGGAACTTTAACTTTAAACGAATTCTATTTGAATAAGAAATAGGTGAAGTGGTTATATTACTTTAGAGATGCAGAAGGTTTTGTTTGTGCAGTACACAGTAGTGTGGTTGATGATTCTAGAAAGTAGAATTATGCAGCAGATTTCTTTGTTGCTAATTGTTATGCTTCTCTAAATGTAGATGGTTTCTTGGGTTTTCCACTTTTCCTTATAAATAGATCTGGAACCCCAAAATACCTCTCAAGGTTTCTTTTCTGGTTTGATGCTTGTGTCATAAAGGAGCATCAACTCTATAATTCTTTTAAAAATCAGGTAGAATATATTCTGGTGTTTACTTTCTATGTAATATTGAACATGAAACTCATAATCACCTTTTTTTACATTGCGTAGAGACTAGAAAGATATGGAGTTACTTCTTAGAGTTAAATGGGTGCTTTCAAAAAGTATAAGATCAAATATTTTAGGAATGGTCTAACAAAAAGAATAAAGTATGATAAAGAAGGCTTACATGTTATCTATTTTAAGGAATGGTCTAATAAAAAGAATAAAGTATGATAAAGAAGGCTTACATGTTATCTATTTTAGGAATGGTCTAATAAAAAGAATAAAGTATGATAAATATTTTATTAACATCTAACTATTATATTTATCTATTTTTCTCTGATTTTAATCGGTCCGATAAAGATTAGATTTTAATTTATTATCCTTTACATTACAACCAAGATCCAGTGGGTAATTTAAGCAGGACGTTCACATGTTATCACGGGACAAATCTCTTTATTTTCGGTACTATACAACATTTTAATACTGGCCGTGGTTTGGAGAATACAAAGAGGCACGTAAGTTTTTCTATTTTTATTTTTGTTTTGTGGGAGATCCGTGCGCGTTAGTATAAGACTTGAGCACCATAACTGTTAAGAGTTAAAAGAAGAAAGTACAGGAAAACCCATGCAATAAACTGCGTATATCTCATTGGAAGTGATTGCGAAAAACACCCTACAAAATGTGTGTTCCTAGTTGTGCTTACTAGAAGCGAGGAATCGATAGTACCTCTTGTTCACGAATATCTCCGACATACACAGGGTACTATAAACCATCAATGCAATAGATGCTCCTGCAACTAGGTCAGGTAATGACTATATGTTTCAATCATATTCACAACTACCAGGGGTTTCTTGAGCGGACACTAGTTTCTGAAATCCCATCAAAATTGTCACTGTTAGATTAGGTATATGTATGCACAAAGGATATCATGCAAAAAAAAGGAAGAAAAGGGAAAATGAGGTCCATGCGAGCCATGTTTGACGTTATGCAAAAAGCAAGTGCAACTGAACTTTTGGTGCCTCATGATGCAACTTAGAACTAACTGAATCAAAACTAAACAAATGGAAAATTCATACGACCGTGGATAAATGAATTACGGCTTTCTGTTTCCTCACTTTCAATCGACTCCATCATCTCCGTATATTCTTTCCCATAATTAGCTCTTTCAATGAAACTAAGGTATCCAGGGCCTCAACCTCTTCCGGCTGCAGCAAAGGTGAATCACAGGTTTCTGTCTTCTCAATTTCAATCGACTCCATTATCTCCGTACCTTCCCCTAATTCTTTCAATGAAACTAAGGTGTTCTTGTGGGGATATATTTTACGAATCCGTTCCTTGAAGTCCACAACCCTTTTTGAGGTAGAAGCTTTTGGGTCGTACATATTGAGATAGCCACCGGTGTGAGTTAAAATACCACCACTCTTCATCACCGCTACTAATTTGCTATTTTTAAGCCTAAACTTTTTAGTCCACCCGAATGACTGATGCTCCTCTCGTTCTTTTGTGTCATTCTTTTTCTCTAATAGCCATATGTCAAAACAGATATCGTCTTCTCCTTCGGTACCTATCTGAGCAGCAAAATACAAAAAACCATCCAAAACTCCAATTCTGTTAAGACTCCAATTATTATTTGGTGGCAAAACAGGTGCTGGAAGATGTTCGCAAAAAATTTCTTGGGCTAAGTCAAAGTTAATAACCATTCCTAATTTTTTACTGCCAATCCAATAAAGAGCTCCATTGGCAAAGACACATTGTTCCGAATACTCTAGGCCGAAATCAATGATGAATTTTCCAAGGTTTCTCCATCCGTTGCCACTGCCTAGAGTATATATATGGACATCTGTAATCCTGGAATAATGTACACTAATTCCTACGACTTTGTATTCATTTGTTGAAGAAACGTAACCAAACCCACTAGTCCACCTAAAACACCGATGAGTATCAAAAAACTGTATTCGAGGAAGCGTGATATGTTCTCTAGTGATCGGATTACAAATACATACATATAGGCGTCCACCAAGACAGATTAGACCATTACACGAACCAACAATGCTAGTACGGAGGTTAAACGGAGTTTTGAGATTAACCCTTCTAATCCTCTCGACGGGTGTTGTTGACTCATGATTCTGATCATATTCAAAGTATTTAAATTCTTGAGTTGAAGCAAGAAATCCCAACTTACCAGAATCATCATTATTAATACGATGCAAGTGCATCGTAGAGAATGATGGATGATGAATAAGATTATTCCAAGTCTTGCATACTGATTTGCAATCACGAACGAATTCAACTGGTACTCGACTGAATATGTCTAACTGGATCTCTAATGGTAGACTGTTGTTGAAGTAATCCATCAAACCCCTTTTAATCTATACACAGAAAGAATCAAACTTTTATTAGGAATCAAAAATAGGGATGGGAAATTGGGGTTTTTCTGTGGAAAGTGATGGAAATAAAACCTCTATCTCTAGGTACAAAACAATTCAATGATATAAACAAGAAAATATTCTTGAAAAATAATTTTTATGATTTTAATTAACAAGAAAAAACAACAACTAGGGTTTGGATTCCATGGATGAACATTAAATAACTCATATTCACCTTCAAGACACAATGGCGGGACTAATCTCACGTCGTTAATTCAAAGTATAATTTCTCCTTAACTAATTAAATATATTCAGAACAATCAAAACAAATATTCTTTTTCAACAAGAAATTAATAACGAGAATATAAAAAAGAAATTAAACATTAAAAGCAAGATATCAAAAATATATAGCTTACTCAAGATTAGCTGCTCACGGATATATTTGATAATATTTATGATTTATCCGCCTCCTGCTGCTTAAATAGGTTTTGTGATGTTTGTAGAACCCTCTTTCCTATCACCGTCCAACATGCCCATAACCATAGGCCCAAAATTTATATATTCCCAAAAGTGCCTTGATCTTCATTATAAGATTATCTTCTATATATTTTGTATCTTGAAAGATGCAAGAGTTTTTTTATTTCCACACACCCCGGACAAAAGCAAGAGGTAGAAGTTCCCACAATAACGAATCCTTCTCAATAAGCCCTTGGATTCAGTAACCTGTGAAAATGTCAAAGTGACATTATGTAGCTTGATACCTAGTCCTTCGAGAATTCATTCATGGAAACCATACAAACCGTATTGATAATAGAACAATGCATAACCAGGTAGTTGATGGTTAAACAAGTATTAGACTTGTCAATAATCAATTTTTCGGGTATAATTTCAAGAAGAATAATGAACTCGATGAAGCTAAAAGTTAATGTGATTTTTAATAAAATGGCAGACTATTAATAACCGATATAATAAAATGTCCATGTTTTATTGAACTTTAATAAAATTATCAAGACATTAGTAATTTCTTCAGGACCCACCAGATTGGTAAAATATTGTTTACTTGGTCAATTTATCATCTGAACAGATGAGATTTTGATAGTCATAATTACAAATCTACCCATTACTAATTAACCTAATTCTTTTCATCCATCATTCTCAACATTTTTATCCTTGCTCTTTTCCTAGCAATCAAACTCCCCAATCTCTGGTTCCTCTATATTTCAGATTCCCCAAGATCCATAAGATTCTTCTCATCATATTCCGTCCATGTACTGGCGGATTTAGTTCCATTATTTTCTGCTTCTGACTCGATACTCTCCTCATTTGATGTATCTGATTCTTCTGGTGCACCATCAAATTCATCGATTGATAAAAGAACAGGTTTAGAAGGTGGATCAGTCGTTACGGAGTTGATATCCACCACTGAAGCATCTGATGAAGAGCTTTCTGCGAGACTGGAAGTAGGACCAGACACCGAATCAGAACTCAAAGATTCATGATGAGTTTAGGCTGTATTTCATTTCCCCTAACTCAATTTCTATTTCTGTGATGATTTGATGTCGTCGTATACCTAATTGTGGTGATGAAGATGAAGATTCCATGCTCCATGTGCTGATGCTACCGATGTGAGATGAAAATTATGCAAAGAATAGAATGAGAGTGGAGTTGTTCTGCTTTTTGGTTTGAAAGAAAAAATGATTCAAGTCTAGGTATAAGCTTCGAATTAGGCAGAATGGATAGATGGGCAGTGAAGAACAAGAATGAGTTTATGGATTTGAGCACACAATGACTCATTGTTCTAACTAGGTCTTTTTCACACGATCCAAGGGCTTTAACGTCTTTTCCAATAGCTGATTTAGGGTCACCTAATCTCTAACGACAGTTAACCTTTAAAAAAAAAAACAGGATAGAAAAGGTCGAACTGCGTCCATTTTATTAATGTTTCAGAAAACATGATTAATTTATAAACGAAGATTTCGTACATGGACATTTTATAAAAAAAACCCCAAAATTAATAATAGTATAAAAAATTTAAACGGATTTCCAAATGGTAAACTTCAGTTTCAGTTGGTTAGTAAAGGCAATGGTAAACCCAAACAAACTCTTTGTTATCACAAAACATATAGACAGACTCATTGCCGGTTGTTAAGAGATATACTGAAATCTCCTAGAAATAAAAGTTTCAGTTATACCATATAGCGGTTACAAGAAAACAGAAATTTACAGTTAAATCAGAAATCATCGGAGCCGTTGAACATCTTTATCCAACTTGATTCTTTTTTTTCATCTGGGTTTTAGCATGTGGGGTCCACGATTAAGAATTAACTTTCGTTACCAAACTGCTTCGTCTTTGCTTAATTCTGTCCTGATGTTGAGCCGTTGATTTAGATCGAAGAGAACACTTTGTGGGGTCCCACTCCAATCATAACGCTTAATAGACCATCACGTGTATTCAGTAGCACGCGTCAATCAGATGAGGAGCCTATAGTCCATCAAATGAAATAGCTTAACTAACATCGAAACCTGTAGCCTGAATGTTGATTACACCACGTTAGCTTACTACCCAACGAATCAGATTCAAAACCCATTGTTATTCACCAATCACTTCACTACCCGCTCAATCCTCTCTGCCAATATTAAGTTTCTTCATCACGATATTCGAAACCCTAGCCGCTATTATATCTTCACTCTGAAATGCAAAAAACCATTAGTCCGTTATCATCCGTTTCATTTTAATCTAAAAGATTTTAATTTCTGCTCCACTTCCAATCAGGTTCACGAT
>JAJJMC010009072.1:67487-86119 GCA_023531435.1 Papaver californicum
TACCGTCGTATATTCAACCAAATAATAAGAAGCGATAACTGCAGAATAGAGGTATGGAAGAAAAAGAAAAAAAAGGACATTTTTCTGCATGTTTTACGCCGGTTTATCTGGGTTTTTTTTTTTTTGACATAAACTGAACTGTTTTAATGTCTCTTAAAAGGTAACCCCTATTAGCTCGTAAATCCTTTAATTAAAAGATCTCATTAGTCTTAGTGCATCTTTTAAGACACTTTACTATTTAATCACGTACTTTAATTCTTTTTCCATTAGACGTTAAGTCGTTAATAATATTTTTTTCACCGGTTAATGATGACTGATTTTTTAACTTCTATGGTTTATAAATATGTAAATGTCCGTCCGATATAAAACAACCGTGACAAACCGGAAATTTTAACTTCTACTGTCGTATTACGTAGGTTGGAACTCCTTGATGTGCTACTATGATACAAATAACCGGGTTGTAAAACTTAAATGTTTTCTAGGTAAATACACCTTGTCTAGTAGGTCTTTAGATACCATATAAGAAGTAATTTTTGGATTTAATCAAATTAAAAATTAGTTTGCAAACAGAATTTCCAAATAATGTCAAGTGCATGGCCCATGGAGACATGGGGACAAGGTTTCAGGTAAGTGGTTAATGAGATTTTTGACATGTTCTAAAGTAAGAAGATGCATATCTTTATAGCCAAAGTTAACACTCAACTGGCAACAACTATGCCAAAATCCAAATTTATATGCATTTAAGGAGATCGGATACCTTCAACAAAAAAAATCAAATATTGCCAACATTGAGATTCAAACAATGATATAAAGTGCAAATATGATATTGCTGCATAAAAACAAATAGTATGCCAAATCTAGAACGATTGATGCCAAATATGGTCTATTGGTTGTTTAACATTTCTGCATAAAGACAACCGACAACATCCACTTACAATGAAAAATACCCTACCTAGCATTAGTTTTCTCTGCGGTATAACCGGATGAATTTATAGAGAAAATGTGTCAAAAGGACGAAAACCTAACAAATCTGGTTGTGGTGGACGGATAACAATAATATCGGATGAAATAGATGAGAGATAAAAAAAATTAAAACAGACGATTATATCCTCACCAAAACTTCATTTTCCTCCAAATTAAAAAAAAACTTCAGACTTCTTAAAAGCATCGATTTTCTTCTCTACCATGGAAATCATCTTCCTCCACCACCTCCACCACCACAAAATACCAACATCACCACCAACAACATCATCTTCCTCCACCACCATCGACATCGTCACTCTTCCTGTACCACCATCGTCGATAGCTCCACTCCATCTCCACCACCACCACCACCACTGGCATGGTTATGTTTCTCTAGCACCATCATCTACACCAGCGCTAACACTACCACCATGTACAATGATTTTTTAAATTCCTTAATAAACTAAAAGAATTAGGGTTTTTTGTTAAATCAATTTCAGAAGATGACAAATGAAGAACATACTCAAGTTGGTAAGTTCTCAAACTCTAATTGTTATTGTGATTATATTTGATTTCAAATTGGTTTCGTTTTAGTTAAAAATTTGATACCCCTATGTACATATTTTTTAGATTTGTTTATAAATGTGAAATGTCTATGTAATGCTTTAATTTTCATTTTTAATTTTGTTGATTTTTTTACATCTTGGTGTACACTCTTGATGCATTTTATCATGTTTTATTATCATTAGATGAAACTGGTTTCATCATGTGTTTCTACTAGATGAAACTCATATACATCTTGTGTTAACACCTGCATACTCTCATGACATGCTATTTGTTATTACTGGATGCACTTGTATACATTAAAAATTTATATTTTGTTGAATTTGTATACATCTTGGTCTGGAATCTGATGCAATAGTGTACATCCTTGTTTCCATTTTGTTGAATTTGTTTTCATCTCAGTGTACTCTCTATTGTACCTGGTGTCATCATGTGTTACAATTGGATGAAACTAGTTTCATCATATGTTTCTACTGGATGTATTCAGGTGCATTGTGTTATTGCTTGATGTATCCAGGTGCATCGCGTGTTGATTACTGAAACTGAATAAAAATAACAGTAGCAACAATGGAAGTATCCAGGTGCATCCTGTGTTATTTCTTGACGTATCTGAGTGCATCTTTTTGTTGAAATTAAATTGATGGTGGGTATATTTCTGTTCTCATCAATGTTGTTAAATCACATTCCCATATTTGGAAAAGTTTAAAAATGTAGGGTTTTTTAGATATCATTTGTTAGCTATCTATTTCTAGCTTTATTTATTTAACTCACAAATCCATCATGAACAAAAAATTGATCACTAGGTGTGAGATTGGCTCTGTGGCCATCGCCTGAGGCTACTAAGAAAAAATCACAAGCATTTGGAACCAAGCAGATATCATTAAGGTATAGTTGGTACAACTCATACTATTATGACAACTCAAGGTTTTACTAAATTATTACTTTATACCAAATTCAAAATAGTCCAGTGGTGCTTGTAAGTTTTAACAATGGGAACACTATTTTTTCTTCTGTACATAAGAGATATGTTGTGTTATATGCAGGACGAGCAAAAGTTGAAAGAAGCTCTTTTGTTTGCAAATACATGTGGAGCACTCACGGTCCCAGAAGGCGGTGCAATTCTGTTGCTCACGTAAGAAGTCGTGATTTTGGCTTTATTAAAAGTTGAAGCATGAGAAATAAGGAAAAATTTGTACTATTATGCACCTATGCTTCCTAACGAACCTCTTTCCTTATTGCATCCATCTCAATGCAGACAATCAAGTGGGGTTGTTCTTTATTTTTCCAGATGACCGACTATTTTTTATCTTTATTATTAATTTTTTATTGTTTAGAAAATGCAAATGATATTGTCTTATCAAATTGGAATTTAGTTATGGTCACCGAGGAGTGGTGGTGGTTTGAATGAACATCGTTCCAGTATGTGGGTAGAGAAAAGCCAGCAAGGAGGTGGCTCAAATGCATGTGTGGTTCTTCAAGGCCTTGATGTTTTGTTTGATGTCCAATTGAAAAGATAACTTCCTGAAGAAGTGCAGTCAAATGATTATTTTGAGTAATCTTTGCATTTTTACTTCTTATTGGAGAGAAGTTAGTTAAATATGAAGAAGCGTGATTTATTATTTGAGAATACCCTGTGCCAGTGCCTGAATGATGTTTCAGTTGGTAAACTCATAGTGAAAAATCTATAGATAGTTTTTTTTATATATAGTACCGTAGAAAAATTATCGATTAGTACCAGTTGATATAAAGATAAAATCTGAATGAATATGGGCATTTTAGTCAATTTTGTAAATACTAATTTTATTGAAATATAAAAATTTGAATGAAATACCCAGTAAAGGATATTAAAAAAGTATCTAAAAGATTCTTGGGTAATAGAAAAGTATCTGATTTTACTTGTCTTCTACACTCATAAAAAAGAAATTAGGAGTTATTCAGCCGATTAATTGAATTTTATATTAAAATTTATGGGTCTAACTAATCTTGAAAAACCGGTTTACAAAATTAGGATATCAATACATGTGACACAGAGTAGAGGTGCGGTCAAATAATTCGTCATAACTATAAAAACCAACTTACAAAGTTAGAGCTCCCAAAGCTTATTAACTGTGAGATATTAAATTGTTCATCCAATATAAAATTAATCTCAACGTTTTTAACGTAAGATATTAAATTGTTCATCCAATATAAAATTAATCTCAACGTTTTTAACGGAACCCAAAAAACCATTAGAAAGAAAAAAAAAAAGCATACATACATAAAATAAAGGAAACGTGAATTCAGCCATTTCACCATGTCGGAGAGAAATTAGCATTTCCTCTCGATAATCATATAGGTAAGAAAGTCAGTTAGTTTAACCATTTATTTTGACAAAAGGTAATGGGTGTTTATTTACACATGATTATGACTTGCAAATTATGAATTTTGTTTCATTTGTCCCAAGAAAACGAGTACTCTTTTTCCATTTTGAAACATTGAAGTTTCAAGACAATGACCTGTACAATTGAACACCAATCAACAATGTCTTCCAAGAATAGTCTCTCCCTCTGAAACTTTTCCAATACCCGGATGCCACAAAAACATAAAATCGATGTTAGTTTGTAAAAAATCTAAATCTGCTAAAACTATACTACGTTCTAATTTATTGAGAAATTATTTACTTTCTGTGACTCTGTCCAAATTATATAAATATAATTTTTATTTTTAATTATTCATCTGGATAGATATAGTTCTAATTTTTATATAGTATTTCTGTTTATATATCCGTATTAATGTTGTTACTAAAACAAATTTATATTTCTAATATACAAAAAAAGAAATAATATAAAAAATAAAATAATTTTTATAAGGTTTTATATTTTTTTATTAATTTAATACACACTGCCCATATAACTTGGGATGGAAACAGTATATCTGAAACGGATGGCGAACAACTATTGGGAGAATAGTTTGGAATGATACTGCCGACATGACAAAGTAACAAATAGATGGAGCCCGCAACTATAAAGAAATTTTGTGGAATAGACAAATGAAATTAAAAAGAAAAAGGTATTGGATTCATGGAATTTAATGCATTTTCATGACCACCATTGAAAATGATATCCTACCACCACAAAATATATTACTAAATTATTAATATTTAAATAAAAAACCAAACTCGTGCGTAATCATAGTAAGCATGCCGCATTGCTCAAATACTTATCCATGGTATATATATACTTGTTTATTTTGACCACTAATGGTTGGTGACGCAGAATGCATTGGAGCCGCACCTTCCAACTGGTGAGTAGTAGCATCATTCATCATCAAGGACCTTGCAACTTAACAAATAAGAACAAAAGGATATGATGGTTTTTTTAGCATATTTATAGCATCTGTAACTGCAACATCAACACAGACTACTAGCTAATCATTCTGTCTACATCATTGACTACACTGGACTCAGTCACTCATATAGCAGAAGCAGAGGCAGAGGCTCAGTAACTTTCTCTTTCGAAGTAGCAGCTAGTCACCTCAGGCTCAAATCAATGAGGAGGTCGATAAGTAAGTGACTAGTGTTTGACAATAACTCCACTCACCTCCTTTTTGATGTTAACATAAACGAATGGATATCAGCAACTCATGCCTCATCCTCCAATTTTTTAGTTCAAACAATAATTTTTGTGGTGTATCCATATGTAGCCACGGTTTATACTAAAATTTTAATTGAGGCCTTTGGGATAATAATTTCACGTATGATCAAATCCCTAGTTTATACATATAATTAAGGGTGTATAAAGGTCGGTTTGGTTCAGTTCTTGGTAGAACTTTATACCCGTACCTTCTTATGGTCGGTTCTATACTCGTGTACCTGTACTCTCTACCTCGGTTCGGTTCTTATATCTGTACCCTCGATTTCGGTCGGTTCTTGTACCATGTATCCTCTACCCTTTACCACTTGGATGCTTTGAACTCTTAAAATTCCTCGCTTCCTACAACATCAAAAATAAGTCTGTTGAGACAACTGGGTGGCCTTTCCCAAGCTAAATTATCATCATTAAAATTTATTGGAAGCAGCTGAATAATTGACTGTATTGGGAGAGTCATAAAATTTATAACCTAGCAGACCTCTCTTGATGCAGTTATCCACCTTGAATTGTTCATTTTCGAAAACCAAATCATTCCTAAACTTCCATATGTTACATATTAGACAGGCTCCAATAAGCTTTGCTGACATCCCAAAAAGTTGTCAGGCAAACTAACCAACTAGCAAACCAGGTAAAGAAAGCTGAACAGCAATTGCACTTGCACAGTCTTAGAATTTATGAAGCTGAACACACCACTATTCTAATCAAAGTTATTGCTAATTGCCTTTCCTATCTTGAAGCACATAACATAACAGTTACCACATGTTTCACATTCGAACCATATGTTACTGCTACCCAATTAAACTCCTCTGAACTACCAAAAGAAACAACTGTTTTAGATAGTACCTTGCCTTTTATAGAAGCATGATACTGCTCGATAGCAGCTTTATAACTACCAATGCGTACACGGTCTTGCATACATAGTTTACACAAGACAATTAGCTCATATATCCCTTAAAAAGTATTTTTATGTCAATCCTCACAAGATTATCTAGAAAACAGAAACATGTATGAATGTATTGTGGGCATTGTTAAACAATATATATGCAAAATCAGTAGACAAACAAGAATTTCAACCATAACATACATAACTATCATGTTTTACCAGTCAATTACATACATTAACCATACCCCAAATTGTTTTAAACTCAACTTAATACAGACATATCATGGATTTGATCCTAATAGAGACTACAATAAGAATTGAAATGACAAAACAAAAATGAACATTTAGCAAAACACTAAAAAAGATCAAACCCATATCACAAGCCCCATAGGTCAGATGATAATGCACTCACTGTTGTACTCTCGAATCAAACATCAAAACATTTATAATCAATTAAAATTAATAGTTGGAAATTAAGAAACGACAACCTGTTGACTGTTGTTGCAGTGCTGTTGAAACTTGAAAACAAGGAAGAAGAAGAAGAAGAAGAACATGAAGGAGAATGTGGTGATTTTGGTTGTAGTGGTACCATGGTGGTGGTTGTCTAGCGAAGTGGTGCGGTGGTTGTCTTTGGAGTGGGAGTTAGATTAAAACTGCTAGGGAGGAGTCTTTTTCTTGATACGATTTGTTTTTCCTGAGATTGATGAGATTGAGAGAGGGGATTTGAAATTGATGATGTTTGAAATCGATTGAAGTATGAAATGAAAGTATGAGACACATAGACGAAATCGATTGAAGAAGAACTTCTTCTTCTTTCACCGACGAAATAAAAGTATGAAACACACGAAATGAAACAGATCGAGTGAAGTGAGTAACCTAACCTAACTTAGAAAATTAACGGTTGAGATTAAAACTACCTAAAATGATCAACGGTTATTATAACTTGGTACAATCGGTCCGGTATAGGTCGGTTCCGGGGTAGTACCTGTACCTTAAACCCGGTTGTACTCGGTACTCATTTTTTATACCTGTATCCTGTATCCTCGGTTCGGTCCATTGGAGGTACGATTCCGTCGGTTCCAGTCCGATCCTTCGGTTCCGATCGATTCCTATGCAGCCCTATACATAATATAACATAAATGGCTTCACTCCACTCCTTGCTAATCACATAATATAACATAAATGGCTTCACTCCACTCCTTGCTAATCAGTTTAAGTCAGATGCCTTTATTCTCTATAAGATTTTAGTATGGGCTTTTAGTTATAATTATATAGTAATTTCCAGATAGAGTAGTCGGTCAATATATTTTAATTCAAATAAATTTACAGAAACTATATTAGTTTATAATTATAATGTAGATATAAACAATTATATATTAGCAAAAAGTTAGACCGACCATGGTTGTATTTGAGAAATCCAAATTTGTTAAAAGTTTTGGGTGCATTTTTCAATAAATATCAGATAACATTTTGGTAGGATCGAACCATGGCATGAGATAGCCTTTATTGACTGAGAGAGACTGTGGGACCACATAGGTTTGACCAGAAATGATTTGCTTGACTATAATCTTTTTCCTTTTTAAACACGAGGAGTATTGTGAATTTGAAGGAACCATTTGAGATTTGAGAGATGCCTAAAAAGCTAGTTTTAAAGATGACGTGCCACGTTAAAATGCACCGCTCCATACTTATCTCCAAGTAAAATATGGTATTAAAAAAAGGTTTATTTTCCATGACTGTCACCTGGCTTATTAAATCCTATAGATATATTAGATTAAAACTAATAACTCTTAGCATTAAATTTGCTGGATTGATAATCCTCGTGAAATTAGATAATCTCTATGTCAACCTTATCATCTTTTTAATATTTGATTGGATATCAGATGTAGAATCACTTTCAGAAACAAAAATTAAATTCAATTGAAAAACTATAAGAAAAAATATTTTATTTTTTTTAAAAGTTAAATATTTTACTTTTAAAAATTAAAAATTGATATAAAATTTATATTTAAACTAATTTTAATTTTTTTACTTCAAGAAATCCATAAGTAAACTTCTTAACTAGTACCAGGCTATCAGTTCTTCCAAAGTAGTTGAACGGAGTAACATTTGTCGCATCTCCGTTCGGTCGAATGTCCAAAATCTATGCTCTACACGTGTCAGCACATTACTGGTCAAAACATTTCTCTTCCACTTTTTTCTTTCTTTCTCTTCCCACTACTACTAGAAGTTTGAACCACTCCTACGCCTCCACACCAGAAGGCCTAGAAAAACAGAGAAAGAATATCTTCACCAAAACGCTTCTTCCATTGAGAAGAAAGTGAAAGCAGAAGAAGAAGAAGTTTGGTAGGATCAGAAATCAGACACTCAAAATAAAATAAAAATTAATAATAGACTTCATTTATTAAAGAAGAGATAGAGATAGGGAAATAGATTGATTTTTTTTCTTTCTAGATGTTTAGTTTAGAGTGTTTACTAAGAAAATTACTATTAAATCGAAAAATTCTTGTTTGGTTAGATGCTTGGAGAACATACAAGTAATATTATTGTTGAAATTACAGTATGAGTATGAGCTGCTGTGAGGAAGGAATTAGAAAACAAGAATTATTGAAGAATCAAACAACAACAAATTCAAATTCAAATTCTTCTTCTTCTTCTACTGTGTTTCCTGCTGAGAAGTTTGATATTGATAAGAAACTATTAATTGATCCTAAATTACTCTTTATTGGAGCTAAGATTGGTGAAGGTGCACATGGCAAAGTCTATGAAGGAAGGTAAAAAATTCTGAAAATTCTTACTCACTTTTCAAATTGATTTTGTTTTCGATACGTATGCACGATTTAATGGTTAGACGGAGAGTTGTGAAATGTAAATACTAGTTTGTTTTTTTGTTTGTTTGTTAGGCCGAAGATATGTGTAGTTTTAGTGTTTACTGATATGTGTGTGTGTGTTTTGCTTTGTTATTTATCAACTGCTGTTGTTGTTGATTTTCAGGTATGGTAATCAAATTATTGCAGTTAAAGTTCTTAATTGTGGGAATAATCAAGAAGAACGAGATGTACTGGAAGGACGGTTTGTTCGTGAAGTCAGTATGATGTCTAGAGTTAAACATGCAAACCTTGTTAAGGTAGTTGATTTGCGTTGGTGCTAGTTTTTGTGTTTTGAGTTGAATTTCATTTTGTGTTTGTTATGATATGGGGTTATTACTGCCTTTGCAGTTTATTGGAGCATGTAAGGATCCTATTATGGTGATAGCTACGGAGCTTTTGCCTGGGATGTCACTAAGGAAGTACTTACTCAGCATCCGACCGAAACAACTTGATATTCGTGTGGCCATAGGTTATGCACTTGATATTGCTCGCGCTATGGAGTGTTTACATGCCAATGGAGTTATACACAGAGATTTGAAACCTGGTATGTTGCGGAAAAGAGGAGTTGTGCAACAATTACTTTGTTCATTTTGTGTTAAGAGTCTTGTCCATTCTGTGCAGTATTCTGAATGTTAGGAATTTTGGAAGTATGTTCTTCAAGGTGCTTAGTGAGGTCATGATGGATAATTGCTAATTGTTTAATTTGATTACTTTTTTCGGTTGTATCATTCTTTTTTGTCTTTATTGCATTCTGTAGCGTAGAAAATCTTAAACATTTAGACTGGTGGCATGTAGGTTTCACCTACCTACAGGCACTGCTCATAGCTCATTTTGTGGATTGAGGTTATTACTCAGTTGTTGCGATGTGTTATGACCATGAGTTTGAAGGTACAAGTTTTAGGTACATGAAATATCTATACCCAAACTTATAAAGATGTTGATTCTTTCGTGTTGGTATTCACTAATTTGTCATTTTGATTTCTTAGTAATTTGGTGTTTCTAAAATTGAGTTTGAGGTATGGAGTATATTGGTTACTATCAACATGTAAGAGCAGCTTTATATTTAGGCATGCCGTCCCCGTATTAAAGAATAACAAGTAAATGCTCATGATGCAGACAATCTCTTACTTACTGCAAATCAGAAGTCTGTGAAGCTTGCCGATTTTGGTCTTGCTAGAGAAGAGTCGGTGACTGAGATGATGACTGCAGAAACCGGAACTTATCGGTGGATGGCTCCTGAGGTTGTCACTCTGGACTCTTTAGCCTATATTTTCTTTCTAGCTCATCAAAGAAGAAAAATAGAATAAAAATCAAAACTACAGACACCAAGATTATTTTCATTTATCTTTTTGCTTTTTATAAGCTTGTTTTACCAGCAATTAGCATGTGTTTGCAGTTGTATAGCACTGTGACATTGCGGCAAGGGGAGAAGAAACATTACAATAACAAGGTTGATGTCTACAGCTTCGGTATCGTTCTATGGGAGTTATTGACTAATCGAATGCCATTTGAGGGCATGTCCAACTTGCAGGCTGCTTATGCTGCTGCATTTAAGGTGAGGCAGTGCCCTTCTCTTCATATATCCTGGATTTTTTACACTCACTTGTGCAGATATAACTGGCTTCCTCCATTTCAATTTTCTGTCATCGTGAACTCCACAAACTTATACTAGGTAGATAGATCACTTTTTTTAACTTTTTGCAACATACATAAAACCTGGACAAACTCATCCAACTTGTGTTGTACACTTGTACCAGCTCGATTTATAGTCCCATTACACAGACTGCAAAGATTTAACTGATATTTGAGTGCAATTAAACATGATAGTGCTCAAGCCATATTCGTAGTTCATATCAAAGATTTGTACTTCCCCGGAAGATAGGATTGTGGCTTGTTGGTTGGTGTAGTCTCCTCTCTTATATAACATGAAAAAGATATTTTGGGCGGAGATGTAGTTTGATTAAAGCTAGTTCACATACTAAACCATGAAAATCACCTCTTCAGTATCTCAAATGTTGCACTTCTTTTTCTTGTTTAGTAGCAATTTATACGATTAGTATTTTAGTACTTGTAGATTTGTACAAAACCCATATAGCATGGTGGTTAGTCTTTCTGGTGCCATATCAAGTATGTCGCTGTTTCTTACTTGTGATATGTTTATTGTGTATTTGTCCTTTTGGGAACCAGCAAATGAGACCGAGTCTTTCTGAGGATATACCACCTGACCTTGCATTCATCGTTCAGTCATGTTGGGTTGAAGATGCTAATGTGCGT
This sequence comes from Papaver californicum, assembly GCA_023531435.1. Taxonomy (NCBI): domain Eukaryota; kingdom Viridiplantae; phylum Streptophyta; class Magnoliopsida; order Ranunculales; family Papaveraceae; genus Papaver; species Papaver californicum. The sequence continues at coordinate 78,671 of JAJJMC010009072.1, forward strand.
CCAAGTTTCAGCCAGATCATTCGAATGCTCAACGCATTCCTCTTCAGTATTTTGCCACCACCATCTCCTCCACCAGAACCTGCAACTGTCAAGGTATCTGTCCCATGTAAGGCCATCATCACCGAATCGTCTGCACGTGCGAAAGGGAAGTTTGGGTTCCTTCGCCAGTTTTTCACCATGAAGCGGACAAGGACCATATGATTAAAGGGTTCACTTAGTAAGAGCTTCTAGTTTCTCCAACTACAGAAAAAAATAATGAAACAAACCATCTGACCAATATATACATATCCTGCAAATACTAACAAAGGATGAAAAACCCAGAAAGAAACAGAAGTAGGAAAAGTGAATCAAGATAATCTCTGACCTGTTTTCACTTCTTGTGCACAACTTGTGGCTATGTAGTTTCCATTATCGGCTGTTGATATTTTGTACAATCCATTATCACAAAACAAAGCTTCATTTTACAGTGAATAGTATCAAGACTGCATGCCTTACCTACTTAACCATTGGCTTATCATATTTCAAGTCTTTAGTGTGTTTTTTTCTTCTTCTTTGCTTTCTTGATCTATAACTCGATTACCTGTAGAATCACAAGCAAGAGATCAAAATGCATCTCAACCAGAAAAGACAAAGAAACCACCTCTCAAGCACCAAGTATATAACAATGAATGAGCAAGGAATACACATTTACAGGCCTAGATTATACTCTCCTTGTAATAATTTTTTACCATGAATTTGAACCCAAGTCTATTTGATCATCAAGTACAGACCCGCAAGCAGAGACCTGCGCCGGAGCATCGAGTTCAGAATCAGATGTCGAACCGCAAATGTTGGAGGTTATTAGCAGAGGTGATGGGGTTCTTGTTCTAAGCTCTTACATGCTAAGCAAATACTGTTCCAGTTGGGAATCTGGAATAACATGGTAAATTGAGGGGCAGTCGACAATAGCGGTTAATCAGTCATTGTTTAGTTAAGATTCTGGGTCAGAACACACAGCATTTCTCTTCAGAAAAGCACCATTTTTTTTTGTTGAGACATCCGAGCATCAAGTAGGACACCTCCACAGATCATGGCAGTAGTACCTTCTTAGGAGGGAATCGGACTATTTAATCTGCTCCAGTTTGGGATCCATAAAAATTTGAACCGAACCGGACTCGATAAGAATCGGAACCAGACAGTATAATTAGATCCGGTTCTGAATAGTATGATATCTGAACCGGACTGAATCGTTGACACTCCTGATTCCTACGAATCCTAACCATGGACGGAGCCACAGGCCCACAGAGGGTCTAGTAGTAGTGGGACACTTGGCCTAGAAAAATTGGGAAATTTTGAAATTTTTCCCTTCTCGCTTTGACAATTATTGAAGTGGCAAGATATAATTTATTTATTTTTGATCAGAAAAATAGTATTAGACATTTTAATTTATTTTTCGTGAATTAGATTTATATTAAAAAACCAGTTAGATAACTGGAACTAGTTCATTAGAAGTTACCCTAATCAGGGATGTTCCACCAATAAAAGCTCCAAACACCAACTTCAAAAGTAGTACAAAAGATGTAAACAGAAATTCTGGGAAAGAAGTTGGACATACAGATGTTGCCTCGTTAAAACCTTGACAAGGAAAACCCATTGTGGTAAAAGCTTGAGCTAGGAAAAAGAGTACAACATAATATGTCCAAAAAACTAAAACAAGGTAAAAACTCCCTAAAAAGATAAAAATTACATTCATAATTCTTCAAATTCATAGAAATTCTTCGTTTTCCATCGGTACCCAATGAGATGTCTTCTAATGTTGGCAGTATGTATATTACCACAACAAGTTGTGGAAGGTGAACATCTTCACTCGTGATAGAACTATCAATGTACGGTCCTGCGCCCTTCTATTAATATCAAGACTAATAAGAGTGTCACGACGGCCTATATCGGATGGGAAATTCGTTCTCTTGGCGATTGAGAATGACGATTTAGCCTTATCTGCAATCAAGAACTTATAAGATGAGAAACGTATCTCCGAAAAAATATAAATAGAGTCGCGATTTATAAAATTGGACCAAGAAAATACATAACCAATATTGATTTCAACATCATGTTGTTTCACAAGAAATTTTATATTTTTCATGAAAATTAGGACTACTCATGTAGAATAAACTAAAAACTAACATTGTCACAATAACTAACTAAAGAATAAGATGAACTATTATTAGAAAAAAATAGAAAATCAAGGCAAATTAGAAAAAAAGCCAATTTTCTTTTAAAAAGTCAGACCTCTATACAAGGAAACAGATTGATGTTGAAACACTAAAGAAACTGTTTCTAGATTCCTAAATACAATATATGAGCTTGTTCTCCAGTGATTACAATACTAAAACTTTAAGCTTAGCTACTATTCTAAAGAAAGGTTCCTCGATAAGTCATTAGTGTTGGACATAGAGACGAAATTTAACCACAAAACAAGTTACTGGCTATATATTTAAAATCCTAGCTGCAACCCTCAAAACAGGCTATAATAAAACAATTACAAGGAACCTACCGATGATCAACTAGTTCTTAAATTTTTTTAACTACTTAGCTAGATTATTAAGTACCACAAATAATATTAACAACTAGGAGGATACCCGTAGAGTAGATAAAAGCAAAAAGAAAAGTAGAGAATACTAGTGACCAGATTCCCAAAATCAATGTATAACCATACTAGTGAATTTGATATGTAGACATCATAGATACAAAATAAAAGAAGCTAAATTTGAAATAAGTCGAGGAAAGAGTGAAAATAAATGGACCCTGTATAACCAAACCACTCAATATGTCGAGGCATGGACTCTCATTTACTTTGAGATCTAACACCAGCAAAAATTTACTCCCTCAACTCACCAAAACACAAAGAAAAAAAACGAGAGAAAATTGTAAGAAAACAAAGGTTTATACTTGTAAAACTTTGGGTTGGTAGAGTCAGCGGAGCAAGGTCTAGATCTGATATTTTTATAGGCCAAAACGTGACGATGAAAGTCTAAGAAAATTATTAGCAATGAGCTAACTTCTAATTAAGCGACCTAACTAACATATCAGAGAAAATGAGAAACTCACTATCAAGGATAAGGTTACTTGTGGGGAGAAACGAATTGAAGGCTGATTTAGAAAAACTGGGTGAGCAGTTAATAATTCGTCAATCCTTAAACATTTGTACTATTGAAATAATTTTTTTAGATTCGAGAGATCAATATGTACAATCCTGGCCAAAACCAAGAAATGGTTGTTCCAGTCTTGCTTCAGTCACAAAATGAGAAGAAGAAGGGTTGGTCTTAGGGAGGGAAGCGAGAGAAGGATGAGGTCAGAGTATCAGACTTTGTGGGATGTGATTGGTGTAAATAGCTATGAACAATTGAGTGCTCGAGTTCTTCTGTGTTTGATTGTGAAACTTAGACTTGTTCTAGTGGTAAAACTTGCTTAAAAATGTTCTGTCCTTTGTTCAATAGATTGAACATCTATTTATATCATAGCTATTGTAATCACTCGACCTTTATTCTGGAAGAAACTGTCGATGGTTGAGTAGTGGTGAAAGTGGAGAAGGTGTTGACAACTTCTCTCTACTTCAATTGCGGTTGAATAATTGGTTACTCAACTTTCCACTCCTCTACTCAACTGCTATTGATCTTTCCAGAGTTTCTCTTTTAGTGGATGCACTTCTGCACCACGTTCCGTAGACCACCAGACCAAACCCTAATTAATATCCCCCCATTTATGACATTTGATGTCTCGTGTAATGTTGTAGTATTAAACAATACTAATGTTAAGTCAATTGAGACCTGTTTAATAGGCCTCTTGATTAAAGACTTGTCTTGCTTGACTAGATGATGAGTTTATCAGACTAAATCAAGTCTTGCTTGATTAGTTGATGAGTCTAGCAGACTGAAAATAATATAAACATGTCTTGCTTGACTAGCTGAGGAGTCTAGCAGACTAATAAATATGTATCTATTCGTGTATGAGGAGAAGTGTGTCCAGCTTTGTAAAAAATAAGTTGTTGCTTGCTGAGCATGAAAAAGTATATGTGAAGTCTCATATGAAAATATCCGTGAGAAGTCTAGTATAGTGTAAGATTTTTGAGATTTGTCGAAACCTTAATTTATTAAGGCAGAATATTCACGTGAATAAAATAAAGGGAAGAGCGTCCAATTTTGATATTCACGTGATGTCAGGGGAAGAGTGATCGATTTTGGTCTTTACGTGAAGGAAGAAGAGGAGAACAAGCTTGGTTCTCACGTGAAAGGAGAATAGGAGCCAAGATTTGGTACTCAAGCAAGAGTCTCATATCTTACTCTTTGTAGTCAGCCTCACACGTTGAGGGTAAAAGAATAAAACGCCATCTTTTTTCAAGAAGAAGGATGTAGAAATTTTGATAAGAGACTAGACTTCAATTTTTGAATAGGAGGTAAGACAATCATATTTTACTATTTGTATTCAGCCTCACACGTTAAGGGTAAAAGAGTAAAATTATCAATTTTTGTCAAGAAACAAGTCGTATAAACTTGGCTTCTGCATAGAAGCACACGAGTTTTGGATTAAGAGTGGTCATGCAGGCTTAGCTGCTTGGCTAAGACGTGTGTGTTGGTAGAAAGAGAGGTAGAGACGCCTCTCTTCAAAAATTAGGGTTTTGAAAGAGCTTGACCAGAAGGCAAGAAGCTCATATTTTACTCTTTTGCTCAGCCTCACATGCTGAGGACAAAATAGTAAAATACCAAATATTTGGAGAGAAACATGATGTCCATGCTAGAATTGAAGTGGTACAGGCTTTTCTCTTAGGACTTCACGAGCAAGCAAGAGGAGAAAAACGTGTTCAAAATTTGGATTAGCTTCCCTTATGTTCGAAATTATGGTTTGAAAATTTTGACACAGTTTTTGCAACGTTTGTAAGTGTTGTGACTGTTTTCAAATCCTAATTAGGGTTTGAGAATTTTGACACGTTTTTTGATACGTTTATAAGTGGTGTAAATCAAGCGTTTCAGAACCCTAAATTGAATTATTTTCACTCATTTTGCATTAGTTGTCTCTTTGAGCAAAAGATTAATGCGATTGAGGTGAGATTTAGCTAGTAGAAGCTGTGGCACTTTAATTAAATAAATATATATATATAGAGAGAGAGAGATTTTAATGGGTTAATATTGTTCAATTTGAACATGAATATTAACATAGGTAATTTTGGGGATTCAGCTGTGGAATATAGCACCCAAAAATAATACTCAATACTGCTCTATACTAGCGTGCAATACATCTAGGAGCTTGAGGTTTGTAATATAAAATCATAGAACATCTGGGAATGTTGTTGTGTGCGCCAGTGTTGTTCTAATGATTTTGTGTACTGATGAATGTTGATTATTCATTAATTTGATCGTATATGTTGCGCAGACATATAGAGAAAAGACAGGAATATGCGTCTGAGAGAGAGTAAGGATAAGCACCTACCCGAGAATTCTTTTACAGAATTTTTAAAGTTTTGTATTTCTCAGACCAGAGTTTTGAGAGGTGATTTACTATTTTATCCTTGTCAAAAATCCACCATCTATAGAGGTATAACAAGAAAGCACTAGAATATCTGAACAAAACATTCTAAGTAGGTTTAAGGCCTATGCCTGAAAGATTGTCCACAAAAGTAGCAAACACAAGAAACACACCATAAAAAAAACAATTGGATAGAATAACAAAAAAAAAAAAAAGGATTTCAAAGGAAATTAGCAACAATGAATACATACCACTACCTAAACTATCTCTGCTAAATCCTCACCAAGTCCAGAAACTTCAGAACAAAAAAAAAAGAGAAAAGAAAGGGGGATAAAGAACAGACCAGATAAAGGGTTTTCACAATTCTACGGACTTGAAGGAAAACACAGGTCATCAAAATGAACAGCAACAAAATATCAAATTTTGACCAAACAAATACGACCTGCTTCAGTATTGAGGCCTTAAGGAGAAAAAAAAACATAAACTGAATAGAGACTTAAAACAACCATTTTGAAAACAATTTTGAATTTTTTTTTTTGAAAACAATTTTGAAAAACTATTTTAAACAACAAAAATGGCACTACAATATGATCAAAATCTATATTGTAACCATGATAGAATTTAGATAAAATTTGAAAGAATAACATAAGATGATCCATGCTAGCTAGAGCCATCTCAATCTGTTCTCTACAAGACCTGATTAAATTCAGTTAAATAAAAAAATAATTAAACTTTTGAAGTTCAACTTTCCTTAATCTATGTGTTTTACATCAAAACAACCCCAACCCAAAACAAAATTTTCACTAAAAAGATTTCAGAAACAAACTAGAAAAAAGATGGCAAGGAAGAAATCATAACACCCAAAACTCCAGTTAAACACACGGATACCAAAATCAACCCCAAAGATAAGACAATCAGAAGAAAATAGCAAGGGAAAACAAATATCATCATCATTACTGAGCATGAAAACAGTCTTGATCAAAGCCTAGAGTAAAGAGAAAATTTAATAGAAGACCCATTCCTCAATAGGAAGAGGAAAAAAAATCAAGATAACCTATTTGCAGACCCATTCCTCAGAAGGAAGGAGATAAGATTAGGGATACTTCAGACAAAACATTAAGCAAACCAAAATAGGAGCACAACCCATTACTCAACAGGAAGAGCGCAAGAAAATAAAAACAGACAAGATTTTAATTAATCAAATTTGGTTAAGATTTAGCTAGGATTACTATATTTATTTTACATCTCTCTTTTTTAGGGACTTAAATCAGAATACTAGGGTCAATTATGAAACCAAATTTAAAAAAGGAAGTTCAAGCAGAGCATAAAAATAGAGAAAGTTAGCAGCACACAACAAAAGAAAGAAAAAAAAAACATGAAGTAACAAATAGATGGAAGTATCTATAAAGATCCAGAGAAAGTCCTAATTTGGAGAACATAGCAACTTCCTCTCTCAATCTCAACAGAAAATAACTTGAGTCACACATACACCTCTAGGAGTCAACACAAAAAAAAGGAAGAAACATCAAAAGCAAAATCCAAAGAAAGTCTTATGTTGGTGGAAACCACAACAACTTTCTTTCTCAATCAAGACATAAAATTAACATGAAAATCGTCCCACCTACTGCTATATGCCTCAAAATCAAAATCTAAAAGAAAAAAAAACATCAAACCAAAATCCAAAGAAAGTCTTGTGTTAATGAAAACCATAACAACTTTTTTCCTTGCACTAAACAGAAAAAAAAAATCACATCTACACCTATAGAACCCCAAGATTCATTCCTCATAGCTCATGACCAATCTATTGTTGGATAAAAACCTTCCTGTAACAGAGAAACACAAACAACAGAGAACTTGAAGATGATTAAGGGAGGGTTAGAATGAAGCAGTACACACACTCAAGCACAGAGAGGTGAAGTCGCCTGTTCAACAGACTGCCCTTAACTCAAT
>JAJJMC010009072.1:96119-113569 GCA_023531435.1 Papaver californicum
CCTTCATACGATGTCCGATTGACCTCATTTTTTTGGGTTAGCTTCGTTTTTCAATTCTCCACATGATAGAAATTAAAAAATCTTAAAATATATTTATCTAATTACGACTGGGGTTTAAAGATTAGTTACGGTTGGGTTTGGTAGAAAACCTAACCATAAATCTTAATTGAATCTTCATCTCCTAAATTTGAAGTTACAATTGGGTTTGTTTAATAACCCAACCGTAATAGGAAGAAAAAATTAGTTACAGTTGGGTTTGGTTGAAAACCCAACCGTAAATCTGGGCAAAAATGGTGTTCTTCGGTGTTCTTGGTGTTACGGTTGGGTTCGACATGAAACCCAACCGTAAGTTTCTCTGAACAACAAAAATCAATCTTTCAAATCGTGATTTCATCAAATTTGAGCCATAAAAAGATCAAGAGTATAAGTTAGAGGTATACTCAATGCTACTATGGTTTATTGAATCAAAATCTAGGGTTAAAAAAAAACAAAATTTTCTTAAATTTCATCTAGTTTTTCTTCCCACCAAACACAAATTCAAAAGAATTTTTTTTTCAAATCATTTGATTAAGTAAAAGATTATGTTTAATTAATCATGATTAACTTAATTTTTTAATTAGTTAGTGTAATTAAGATTAACTAATCATGGGTGGTTTAGGCATTGTGAAAATATTATAGATAAAGGGTTTTTGAATTTTACTTCATAATGTCACTATTTCGTCTTATTATTGGAGCTCCTCTATTGATGTTGAAGCCCCTATATCAGGTTTCTTTTTCATTGTACACTAAGTCTCAATGGGACCAATTTTGAACTACATGTACTGCATTTGAAACAAAATCCGATTCCAAGAATTTGTTATATGCACGAGACGATAGTGCTAAGGAGATCCCAAATTTTGATCCATCTTTTTTATACTCATGTATAGCATGCATCTAAGTCCTAAATTTTAAATGATGAATTTTTTAGGGTCTACTGTGAATCCTGAATTGGAATGTTATAGACCAGTATTTTGTAACACAAAAGCGAAGTACTTTTCTGATGCGGGTCTCTGTAACATTTTGGTGCATACGACCCAGATGGTAACAGGTGTAGTTTTCTGCGATCTCCACCTAAGATTTTATTTGTGCGTGCCTGCCACGAACGGCTTTCTTATTTTAAATCCTAGATGCGCCTACCTGCAGTTGGCAGATATAATAATTAATTGATTGAGGTGCAGTTTTCTCCGATCTCCCCCTAAGATTTTATTTGTACGTGCCTGCCACGAACGGTTATTTTTTTAAATCCTAGATGCACCTACCTGCAGTTGGCAGATATAATAATTAATTGATTGACTATAAAATAGATGTTATTAGTTAGTATCTGATCATCAAATCAAAATCATTTGTAAAGAAAAGAAGAAATATCACTGAACTAATCATGGCTGCTAAGATTAGCATTCTTCTCCGCCTCATCAACTCCTCCTTATTGTTTGCGTTGATTGTCATCATGTCATCTTCTCTGGGTAAATATATACTCAACACTCATCTTCGTTAATGCAGCTTTTGTTAATTATTAATATTATATATTTCTTCCGTTTTAGTTTAGTTTTTTAAATTGGATTTTACATATATCAAGGAATAAAGAGATATATAAATCTTTATCATCAGTAACCTTGATAAAAAATTTAACTATTAATTGTTATTAATATATTTAAAAAATAATTTATATTTTCAAGATAAAGTATAAGGATAGTTTAAGAAATTATATGAAAAACTCAATCAGGCTAGAAAAAAAACTTTATTTAAATAATTAAATTAAAACGAAAAAAATAATAATCATCGACTAATTATCGATCGTTGTATGCATGGATATACCAGAGATGGTATCAGCAGAACTATGTTTAATACTTGTAGGTGGAAGTTGTCTGGATGATCACAGACATGCTGTCCGCGCTGTTCACCACCTAGAGGCATCGGATGGACATAGCTAAGGAAGAAGATTAACGCTAAGTACTACAGATTCAATTATTTATATTTTCTGAAAGAAGATTCAATTGTTTTGTGTTCGTTCTCTCCTATCCTATGGGTTTCATTCGATGATGTTTTTTTTTGTTTGGTTGTCAATTGTATCGCATTGTATTTTGTGTCCATAACGTAGGATTGGCACAGGGAGAGCAGAGAGGATCCAACAATGTAAATCTTTGAATATCACATTATATTTATCATTTTATTCTGTTTATTACTGATTTACAAATACTGCCTTTATATATGTTTTAATAGACTCTACTAGTTTTCCTAAAGTATATGCGTTACAGTCTATGTTCAATACACTAAACTCTCCAAAAGATTAGGACGAATCCACCTAATTAACACCACTAACTCAAACAGTCCGTGACTTAGTCACCAACAACTACTACTAAAACAATTTGTTAAAGTGGAAATATTGAGGAACCCAAGTCTAGTTTCTCTCTTTTCAATAAATTCATTATTTATATGGTTTTTATATATACACCAAAATATAAGATGAACGGCTAGTAATAGTTGTTTTAGATTGATAAAATATTTTCATATTTTATAGATGACTAAACTGACCTTAATCAATTAGATGTTACTAACAAAAAAAATAATTTAAAAAATATTTATTGGACGGTCAAATTCATTAACGAATTATATATATTTTTTTTTACTTTATACCATGATAAAATAAGGTAATATATATCCGAGGTTTTTTAAAATCCTAGGTGAATGTCTTATTTATTTTACATTTATAAATGAGTATATTATCAACTTACGGCATAATAGGGTCATTGCACCTCCGCACTATAGTATAAGGTAGGAAAATGAATCATATTGCCTCAAAAATATTAATTGACGCCGTTCTCATCTCACCTGGCATTTCATAACCAAAGATGGTTTTCTACATGGGTTTTCTTCCCTTGTTTACTCTTGTTCAGATTTTAATCATGGTATGCCAACAATTATCCCAACTTGTGAAAATTGCAATTTTCACTAGACGAAATAAGTTGAGATTAAAAATTACGATTATCACCAGTTCAACTTCGAGAAAATTGAAAGTTTCACACTTCTTTTACTTGTAAAAACTAAAATTCCAATGTTTGGTATTTTATTTGTGAAAAATACGAATTTCAGATGTCCGAATTTGTGAAAAGTCTAGTTTTCTAAATTATTTGTAAGTGATAACTAATATTTTTTATGTTTTATTATCTAGGTTGGGTTTTAATTTTTTGACATGAAAAACATATCACGAGTTATTTACGGATTTTTATTAGGAATTTTCGTTATTCACAGTATAAAAGAGTAATTTTTGGGAGATTTTTTAGGGTTATTCTTTATCCCAACTTATTGATAACGTGTTTTTTTAGAGATATTTTTTATCCCAACTTATTTGTAACATGTTTTTTTTTAAGAAAGAAGTATTATTAGTCTTTTTTTTATTTAAACAAAAGATATTTTTGTAATCATATCTTCATTTAACTAATTATGAATTACTTATATATTAAATTTTAATGATGAGTTTGAAATATAGAAAAAAACTATTTGGGTTAGAAATAATTTTCCCCATTTGTTAAACAATAATACGTGTGAATATAATTCACACACTATCAACCCACGATTAAATACTTGACCGTGTTTTATTTAGTAGTTTGAGTTTATATAGAATTCCAACATCTTCCTTTAAACTCAAACTAGAAAAAAAATACTGCATTGTCCCATAAACTAAATATGGGAGCATTTAGTTTATGCAGCTACGGCACTTCGAGCATCTTGTTGAACTTGCTTCTGTTATCTCTGGTTTTACCCTGAGTCTCAAACTCTATTAAGAGACATACTGATATTACAATATCATTTGCATGCCTACTCAACACGGAAACCGAACCTACTTCACACAGATTCTGAACAACACCCTAGCCATCTTCAACACCTCGAATAACGACGACTACCTGGTTGAACTTGCTTCACTGTTACTTCCGGCTTCAACATGGACTTTTAACTCTACCCGAGAGACATACTGATACTGCAGATCAAACTGTATGCGCCCAACAAGTCGAACCTATTTCACAGATTTCGAACAATTTCCTAAATAAGCTTCAACACCCCGTCTTTCATCAACGACTCACAAAACTCTTGCAAGCTTAACTTGAACAAAACTGGATCTACACCACCGCATCTGATCGCTACTAGGCCTAGACTACCGCATCAGACTATTACTAGATCTGCGAAAAATCCATGTATCATGAGCAAGAAAAAGGAACAATGAAATACTGGTTACCCACATACGAGAAACCACCAATACCAAAATGCTCCACTTCCATGACTCCTAGTACTAGTAAAATGGCGTACACAACTTGCACGCCTATGCTAGCGATTCACTTGACTACTACTACGGATCAATGCTAACACAATTTTGATACCAAATGTAGGATTGGCACAGAGAGAAAGCAGAGAGGATCGAACAATAAAAATCTTTGAATATCTACATTTTATTCATCCTGCTTATTACTGATTTACAAGTACTTCTTTTTATATAGGCTTTAACAGACTCTACTAGTTTCCCTAAAGAATAAGTATTATTTCCCATGTTCAATGTACTAAACTCTCCTAAAGACTAGGACTAACCCGCCTAATTAACCCCACTAACTCTAACAATCTGTGACTTAGTCACCAACAACTACAACAAAAATAATTTGTTAAACAATGACACGTGTGAATACAACTCACACACCATCAACCCACGACTAAATACTCAACCATGTTTTACTTAGTAGTTTGAGTTTATATAGAATTCCAACACATAAAACCTCTACAAAGAGGTGAGGAGCGTACATTGTGAATTCACTTTTTAGTACAATGGGTTGTAGTTTTCTTATTTGTCCCTTTAATTTTCCGGCGAGAGATAGGGCTAGGATCATATTATACCAAATCCATGAATTCTTAGCTCTATCGAATAAAAAGATGAGTTCAACGCAAAAAGAGTAAGGTTATTCCTACGTCGGACGTAGAAGTTATGAGGAAAACAGTTGAGGAAAATGACAAGTTGACAATCGGCTGATAAGTGCATTTATATCAGCCGATTTTCAATTTTGGGAAAAATATTTTGGAGAAAAAACTCTTGAATTTGAGTTTTTCGTAATCGACACACATGGGAAAACTTATCCACCGATTACGGATGTATTTTTATGCTGAAAAATATTGTTTTTGAGTTTTTTTAATCAACCGGCACTTACGGAGGATTGTATCCGCCGATTGTGATCAATCGGCCATAAAAATGAAGAACTTATGCCGATTCCAGATTGATGTTATCAAGAACATTAAGAACAATCGGCCATAAAAATGAAGAACATATGTTCCATTGTAGGCTGATCTTCTTCATAAATCAAGAACATCAAGAACAATCGGCTATCGTGTAAGTGTCATATCGGCCGATTGTTCTTAAAACTATTTTTTTCTTTTAAAATTTTGAAAAAAATCAAAAAAATTCAAAATTTTCATGTTTTGATGATCAGTCAACAATTCAAAACTTATATCACATCTAACACGATTATTTAACTACTAACTGAATTAATTACGATTATTTAACTACTAATTGAATTAATTAATACTAATTAATCAAGGATAAATTAGTCATTAACAAAGTCATTAGATAAGGGATTTTTCATTTTCTTTCAAAATATCATATTTTTAACTTTTAATGATAGGTCTCAGACAAAATGAGTAACCTCAAATTATCCAGGTTAATTAATGTGCCCAACTGATTATGGGTTTAGTTTGTTTCTATTATTCTAAAGAAGGGTTATTATCCTGATATAATCACATGAAATCTTTATATACGCAGATCATAGATAATATCCAATAATGGGATCTGTGGTGCAATGGTAGCACGTCTGACTCCAGATTAAAAGGTTGCTTGTTTGATTCACTTTTTTTTCTTCCAACATTTATGATGCTGCAGTCTTTTAATTCCAGAATTACATACACTAATAGGTTAGGTATGCAAAGAAGGAATCAGTGGCATGTGCAAAAAGGGGATGTTTCATGAGGCTGAAAATTTGATCATTGAAATGTGAAGCGAAGATTGCATACCAGATGCAATCACTTGTGACACCAATAGAGTTTTCTGGAAGAAAAATAATGGCAAGAACACACAATTCAGAAACTAAAATTTACAAGAATCCACAGTTCATATGTGAAGTTGCATACACCCAAAAACCCTCTCTGAACTATCAAATATACACTCATCACACGCATCAAAATTCAGTTTTTTGTACACAATTTCTCATAATTGTTAGACCTGGTCAAAAATACATTGCTGGCCAGGCAAAACTGTAAGGGGCCAGAGTGAAGATACAATACATTTGAAACTTTCATCAGCTCTGTTGGAGATCTCTTGCTATCTGAATGCACACTGACATTGGGCAATTTGTCTTGATTGCATTGGAGGCGATGTGAGACCTGCTAACAGCATATCCCTCCTGCAAGCCATGATGAATTCATGAGAAGCTAGAGATGAACCACATATTCTAAAGTGTATAGCAAGGAATTTACCTTGAGTATAGTGCTCATCATGCTTCTAAGGGGAGGAGAGTTAACTTTCGCCCGACTTGCTACCTATATTTTAGAGAAAAAGAAACATATCATTCAATGCAAATAGAACTACTACAGCAGTTAAAACCTGAAAGTTGAAACTGAAAAATCTTTCACAAAAGCCGAAAGCTATAGTTGATCGAGGATTATGCCTAGAACATGGTACAAGTTGAAGTTGCACAAGAACCTCATCAAGTTTGATATACCCAAAGGGTAACTTAGGATCACTTTCGTCAACCATCTGAGTTAAAAGCTTCTCAATATCAGTTCCCATGCTGTCGCTGCCTGCCCATCCCCATTCTTGTGCTAAATTTAACATTTCCTTGACATATGCTGTGTCATGAAGGCGTCCAGTCCAAAGAGGGCCTGACACAACCAGTGAAGAGGAGACCTAAAAGTTTTCCAAATGTTAAAATCTTCTCATGAACACAACCATCGTCTTATTTACCGATCAAACAGAAAAACAGGAAAAATTGCCAAGTTTTGAAGGACGACCTCTAACCTCTCCATTGTTGCAAGGGCAGGATATCCTCCCAAGACCATGCCATGAAATTTCTTGGGAGCTCCCACATTGAGTGCAGTAGCTAATGAAACCATAATTCCTGCGAGAGAAAAGAAGAGCATCCTAGATGTCAACATTGTTCATTCGCTGGAACTTTTCCCAAAACAAAAGGGAAAAATCATACTGTCTTCATCAAAACAAAAAACTAAACAGAAATCACCTGCTCTCTGGAACTTTTCCCCGATTAACTTGGAGCATGACTCTGAAAACAGGTCCATGGTACGAATAATACGAGAAAAGTGGTGTGACACGAAAACCCAACACGGAAGCCTCCCGTACTGCTCCACCTATAAGCATTCGCAAACCAACCTCATTCGAAAACGGCATAGGGCGAACAAATGCTCCATATGAAGCTAAGGAACTAGAGGAAAAGAGCATTTATAAATGTCATAACTAACAACAATCTATGAAGGATATCAAAACTATTAAAACTCAAATCGATGAAAACAAAACCGAAGAATAAAGTAAACAACAAGTAATCGAGGAGACAACAATCGACCAACTCGTGTGCATGATTAGCAATTTCCCATTAGAGCAAGTTGTCTAGCATACAACGATAGACTAATTTCTTTTGAATAATTAGCAATTGCCACTAGAGCAATGCATTTCCTCAAACACAACGTAGACGCAACTGAACAGAAGAACCAAACCATATTTTGACCTCTTAACATTCAAATTGAAACACAGAACAATTTCAAACAAATCTGAATTCACTTAAGACATCTAAGTGGCGGTTTCTTTTCTTAAACGGATTATGGCCGAGGATACTATCATACTGATTCCATTAACAAATACACAACCAAAATGCACAATCCTATACTAAGAAAAACATAACTCAATCCAAGTAAAGCAAACCTACTGGTGAGGCCGATGTCCACCGGAAGAATACCCATCCGTCGACGTAAGATAAAGCAATCCATCCAGCTTCAAAGCATCATAAGCCGACCGTATAAAAGTCGATTCGCTCCCAAACGAATCGATATCAATAAGATCAAAATAATCTCTATTCAGATAACACTGAGTCATAACTCTATTAGCATCAGAATGTGTCACAGCCCATTTCTTCTTTTTCTCCTCACCTTCTTCATCACCAGTAACCTTATTATCACAGAAATTTGATAAATTTGAAACAATAGTATTTCTATAATCTTCATTACCATCATTTGCCCAAACAAAATCAGCTTCAGATTGAACTAAATAACGAAGAGACCTTACACCACAACCACACATTGCATCAAGTACTCGTAAACTCCCTTTCGATCGCTTATACAGCGCCGCAGCGAGTGCGCCGAGGTCACGGCCAATTGCGCTTTCATGGCGGAAAAATGAGTCTCCAGGCTCAAATTCTAGACCTCTTTCTGTCTCTTTTTTGGATTCGCAGGTGATGCTGTTGTTGGTCTCTAAGGTTAGATGTTTCAAATGTGAACAATGGAGGGAGGTGGTGGTGGTGGTGACATTTCTAAGGTTTAAGGAAAATAATGGCGGTGCTGGTGGTGGAGGGGATAAGGTTTTCAAAATGAGAAAGGTCATCTCCAGAAAGTGAAAATTCTGGAGGTGAGAATGAAAACAAAATAAGAGAAAAATAAATCGTGACCAGTGAAGTTCGAACCCGTGACGTCGAAAACTGAGATTTATTTTTGTAAACTTTCTGGATCGGGCTCTAGTTTAGTCCCATATCGGTTATTTCAGAAAACATGAGTTTCTTTATATACCGTGAGGGGGATTATAAGCTTGTCCCTTCGGGGACATCCGATAAAATTGGAACGATACAGAGAAGATTAGCATGGCCCCTGCGCAAGGATGACACGCACAAATCGAGAAATGGTCCAAATTTTTTTGGTTTTTCTCTTTCTTACCTTTCGGTGCTTTGATTAGTGTTAATGGTGGTGGTTTAGATTGTGTCATGTCATCTGATTTTTTGATTATTTGTTACAAAGAGAATAAAGTATCATAGTGGTTTCACCATGTTCCTGCCAGTGCACTTAAAACACACCTGGAAGGAGCCATAATGATGAGGATTCTGGTGGAGTTGCTTTTGGAGGTTGGTTTTCTAGTGAAAGTTACAGAAGGTCTGTTGCCGTCTGTAGACGTATTTGCTAACCAATGCTGAGCTCCATTCGCAAACACCCCAGCAGGCTCTCCTCCATTAGAAAGCTTATATGGAATGCATGAACTTTCTTTCTTTCTTTCCATCTCAACTATAGAAACATCCATGCCTGGTTTACTGTAAGTTGATACAAACTTGTAATCACAAGTTTTAGATTCATAACCAAACCCATAACCGGTATCATCATCACTTATCAAGTGTCTGTTTGTTAGAAATCCGACCAGTGATCCCGGTACCAGTGATAATATTACTTTGTACTCATCAGTATATGAATTCCAAACGTAAAAACCATAACCAATACGTTTTGCACAGACCAAACCATTACAAGTACCCAAAATTTGAATACCTTCTTCACAGTGCTTCTTCTTTTCAGCTTCCCATTACAAGGTCATAATATAATGCTGCTTTTGTTAGAAGTAGTTCAGAATTTTCATGCTTAATATCATAATTAAGTCTCAAATTAGCAAAACCAATATCACGAGTTAATAAATTATACCATGATTTGCATACACACCTGAATCTGGCGATAGAAATTAATGGTAAGCATAAGAAAATATCAATGATTAAATCTTCTGTAAGGTTTGCCACTGATCTCTGGCTTCTCGTTTCCATTGTGGGTGCTAATGGAGAAGAAGTTTAGCTTAGGGTTTTAGTTTAGGTGTATATATATATAATAAGAATAATAAGTATACAAAATCGTCCGTCCGGTCCGGGCCGGGCTGGACAGGCCCGGAGTGTTTACTTTCCTATCCAAGCTGACTTTTGGGTTAGCTCACAAAGATGGAGAGTGGAGACATTGTCTTCCTAGCTTGAAATATAAAATTGCAGAGATGACGAAAACTGCCTCAGGGGCAGTATTCTTTTTCTGATACATAAATTTTTTCCTCTGTCATAATACATACTGCTGCTATCAGTCTCACAAGTTTGTTTATCGTGAGAGAGAGAGATGGAAGACTCCAATGAAACAAGATGCATGAGCAAGGAAGATTATTCGACCTTTGCCACCCCACCCCCAGGCATGCTGCTTTCGACAACAGTCTCCCTAACAAACCTGAGAAAAAGAAAATATAGATTCCTTAATTACAAAAAGTTATTTTGTAACAGCAATAACCTCTAGCACATCTGTCTTTTGCATGTTATTGTAAGAGCTTTTAGTATCTTTAAGGTGGAAACTTAATGGTGCTGCTGGCTAAAAAGAACGATAGGAACTATACCTTGCTAGTTTGTCCTGAGAGGACTGCAACACATATATTGCAAGGATAAATGACATCACAAGCCCTGTTTCATATACAAAGAAGAAGATTTATAATCTATACGCAGAAAAAAAAAAACACTTTCTCTAGAGCTGACATTAAAATGTTTTTATCATGCCACAGCATAAGACCTTGGCTAAAAGTACATGGATATGAACTTGACTATGCTGGATTGAGTCGATCCCGAGAGAATGTAAATATCGACCATAGGATGCACAAAACCATTTTTAGCGCTCTGGTGCAAAGCGAAGATGTTATGCATCTTAGATAAAACATAGGAAAACTAAAAAATTGAGGAACACATGGGAGCAGCTTGAGCATGATTCTTACCTGATCCAAACAATACGTAGAAACCAGATGGAACATCTATCTCCGAGTGCTCCTCCCTGAAACCCATATCAAAACCAACATTGAATCAAAAATTACAAAATATAAACGAATCAAACTGTTACACAGTTCACAAACTTCATTCCTTCATGGTTCCTATTAGTTAACCTCTTTCAACCACAGCAATGAAAACATCAACAGAATAAGTAGAAAGAAAAATTACACGAAAAAGAGTGAAACTCCTACAGAACCATATGCTACATAAAGAACTAAAACAATGATCCATAACTCCAGAAGGGAGACCTACATTTTTCATTCACATAAACGGTAAACCCTAAACCTACACATTTTAAAAGTCTAAATATCTGATGATTGAATCAAAAAAGACCATGATCGTTGAGATGAGATAGACATACTTATCTAGAAACAGTCGGAACAACTTTTTGAGAGCTACCAATCTCACGTAATATCATCTGAGAGTTACATAAAACAAAGTATGGTGTGCATGACATCATAAAGGGATCAGAATATGCTAACCATGTATATCGGACAAGAACATGTTTTGGCCAGTGCTCTGGCCTCCAAAATTGAGTACGTATGTTGGGATGAACTTCAACATCTGCATAATACAAGAAACAAAGATGATTTTTGTAACTAACTTGATTCACATTAAGCAAAGTTTTCTTGGACTAGGAGACACAAACAGTCTACTGAAAACTAATGAACTCTACTAGTAGCGAAACCTAAATTGATGACTCGCTTTGACACAAAATACCAAAATATAGGATAAAGGAATTAACAACTGCAGACAAAGTAATACTTCTACAGTTTGAAGCAAAATAAAGAGACTGCAGTGTGAAGCATCAAATAGAAGAAACTGAAGTAAGTTATGGCTTACTGGCAATAGTTATTCAAGAGCACACGGTTTAGAAATGAAGTATATACACCATAAGGCCTATTACATGAATTTAAGGGATATAAAGGTTATAAGTCACATACAATGATGAGGCATGTCTACAACTTTAGCCGTGACACCGTGTAAATCATTTCCTGAATACCTCTGTGTGACATCAAAATTCATTAATAAGCTTCAATTTACCAATAAATAGGTTGCATATCATAAGCATTAGTTATAGTAACCTTTAAAAGCTATACGTTAAGGAAAAAATAGATCTTAGCTTAATGAAACGCAAGCCCTACCAAGTTGACGTCAGTCATAGGGACTTCAGGCCCCTTCCGATTTATCACAAGAAGCCAGGGAAATAAGAAACTTCTCTTTCCCAACTTGAAATGATCTGCATGTGCATTAATCACAATAAAAGTCATTTTTGTGCAATTCAGACCTAAGAGTCATATATTTTTTTGCGTGTCACAGGGTTATAACTTATATAAACAACTTAACAAAGACGTTCAACAATTAGATTACTTGAAAACAACAAAGAGCATAAACAACAGATTGTTGTGGAAAAAAGGATAAAATACAAGTATCGGGTTGTAATCATAACTAGGCAACAAAATCAGATAAGAACCCAGATTAGTGAAGCCTGTTTGAGAAAAAAAGAGTTGTCTCTCGTTTCTGTAACTCTATTTCTCATCCTGCAACTGAGTCCATCTAATGCCATAAGGTAACAGTCTAACAATAAACACTTCTGAGAGCAAAACACCAACTTCAAAGAAAACATTGAAATCTCAGATGGAGGAAGAAGACTTTTTCTTGTACAGGTGCTACCAGTACTTTTTCTTATCAACTAAGTACACAGCAAGTTCCAGATGAAACAGAAGGGCATACCATAGGTCAAATGAAAAATCTTGACTTGAGAGGAATTGAGAAAACTAGCGAACCTCACAAGTTGACGCATGTGTTTGTAGCACCAAAAATAAAGAGATATACATAAATTCAGGTGCAAGTACATACTTAGACGAAGGAGTACAACACAGACACTTTTAAGTTGGCATAAGATAACGCTGGGTAAGCTAAGTAAGGTGATAGCCTGTTGGAATAGGCCTATCTCGACCCCTTTGTAATCTTCCTGACTTTTGGAGCTAATCTCTAATTGAACACCCTAAGAGCTTCCACAATCATGAGTTGCTAAATTGCCAAATAGCTAAGCTATATTTGCCTCTCTTTTTTTGGCTTTTTCGTTTTAGGCATAGTGGTGGATGTGATGCTATATCCAAACGTTAGTTATAAATGCGTCTGAAAACTAGACAATAATATTAAACCCGTCTCTCTGATAAAACGATGATTATAAACCTGTCTCATATATTCAAACGGAAGTATAATTAGCGTCCCAATATGAGACGCTACCTAAAAAAGCGTCCAAATTCAGAGGCTCTTTACATTTGCGTCTAGGCGCACACGCATCTTATAATGGCGTCTAGTTATTTGGCTACCTGTTATAACTTTTTTAGCTTTTGACACCTTTAGCACCGTCGATTATGCCTGCATTTTTTTTTCCATATATAGCTTATGACTCCATGATTGTGGAAGCTCTAATCGTAGTGCCACTCATGCTTCATCCTAGATATGCCACAACTTAACTGTAACCTAGTAACTACACAGTACAAGACTACCAATAATGACAAAAAAGAAATTCACACAATCACAGTATAACTCTGATAGACTGTTGGACTAGGCCTATCTCAACCCCTCAGCAATCTTCTTCACTTTTGGAGCTAGTTTCTAGTCCAGTAGACTAATTATAGTGACAAGCTCATGGTTCAACCTGAACTTACCACAAGTTGACTATAACCTAGTTACTACACGGTACAAGACTAGCAAAAATTCACACAATCATAGTACAACACTTTATACCACTCCAATCATACACGTAATGTACAAAATTCTGTAATGTCGTAACTCAATAACCATATATAGTGTTGCATTTTTGACAGCAATAAGACGAATTTGTTAACAATAAGTTGAATTGAACTTACATTTTGTAAGGATCAGCTCCAGTATACCCAGTTGGTTTAGCTAAAGGTAACAAAACCTATACACAAAAGAGTAAATTACAAATTCACTCAATAGAAAATCAAAAAATATATGAATCGAACCAAATCAAAGAAGAATTACCTCACGATTTACACCGAATATAGGACATTGACGACCAATCATATCATGCCAAACAGTTCTTTGCTGAAAATTACACAAAATTAATCAACAGAAAAATCAACGGAAATTTCAAGAAATTTGTGTTTAGGGTTGTTTAGTTACCGAATGATATTGACCCATTTTGCTCATCGGAACTATGTCTCCAGGTCTGTAAGCAACTGAAATCGAAGCCAAACACAGGAACGAACAGAGTAGGATGGATAATAAGGTAGTGATCGGAACCCTAAAATTTGTCGCCATGATTTGGGAATTTCTCTTCTTCTGTCAGACTGAAGAATAATAAGAAGAAGATCTCTACAAAATTTGGTAAGTGCCCCCAACATTTGTTTGGGTGTTCGGATACACCTTAAGGAACTTACTACTTAATTAAGTCGAAAAATCAGAAACTAGATTTGAATAAAATTTCAGGATTACTTTTAAAAGTAAATAAAAATCCGAGAATGTTTGGATACCATAACCAGAAGTCTGGAGTAAAAATATTTTACTTTACAAAAAATTAGATTTTTAACTTCTGAAAATTATTCTGAAATTGTTACTCCAACTAACTTCTGGTTTTTTACTATCTAAAAGTCGGAAAAATAACTTCTTAAATGGTATCTAAACAAGTTGTAACTATTTGTGAAGTAAATTTTTTTTTCTGACTTCTAAAAACAACATTTGCTTTCGTTTGTCAAACAGTTTGTAAAAGGGTCCACAATGGGACGACTAAAAGGTGGATCTTTACTCTTTGGTCCGTAAATGGGTGGCGTAGTGGAGCGAGTGTATTTGATATTTACTCCGAAAAAACAACTGTAGCAGAGTAGATTTGGGAAAGATTCTGGACTAAACATGGTTTACTCGGGCGGGCTTGTAGTATTCCGCCTGGCGTCAAGCGGCGTCGCAGTATACCGCATGGAGGATAACGCTCAGAAACACGGGCGGTGTCGTAGGAATGCGCCTGATCAAGCGGTATACTAGAACTACGCCTGATGAAACGGTGGTCTAGGCTCACGCCCATCAACAGGCGCAACGCTAGGATGCCGCTAAGTTGGAGCGTAATTCTAGGATACCGTCCATACCGGCGCGCCCCTAGGAGTCCTCCTGGCTACTATCCATGATTTACAAATTCTTATGTTAGTTTAAATGTTTAGTTAGTTTGGAGGGAAATGGGAAGTTTAAATGTTTAGTATGCTAAAATGGTTTTGGAGAGGAGCAGAGCTAATCAAACCCCAAACACTATCTAAAATTTCAATCCTAATCAAACCCAACCTTCCAAGTCATAAACAAACTCTAATCATCTCTAAATCTTTCAGAGAGACAGCCCATACAAGTCCATGGCAAACCTGGGAACTAAACTAGTGGTTCAGACAATCAGTCAAGCATTTCATGTGCATAACTGTTGGTGATGGCAGCATATGAAACTGGTGATTTCAATTACAGATTTTTTCCTTCCCTGCAATTCTAACGTGAACCCATTCATCAATATTCACAATCATTCAATTACTCACTTTCAATTCGTTGCTCTCTACCACTTTGTTACGGCACTAAAGGCCTTCTTCAACCTGACTTCTTCATCCTCAACTCAAATTTGAACCAACATCCATTTCAATTCAACACAAGTCAGAAAACCTATCACCTCATAGACTCGAATCGACACAGATTCAACACCTTCTCTTCAATCCTCATTCTCAACAACGACAATTAGACATATCTGTTGTTCTCAATTTCACTACAGCATCAGTACTTCTTCTTCATCTCAGATTCGAGCAAACACCCATAACCTATTTCTTTTCAAGTATTCCCATTTTACATTTCTTCTTTCTCCCTTGAACCCAGAAATCCATTTTAACTTCTAATTTCTCTGGTTTCTTGACTGGAAATGGTTGTCCAAGCACAACCTGAACTTTTTACTGATTTCTTGACTAAGTTCTTAACAGGTTTATAAGGGAAATGGTTTGTTTAAATTGGAGGGAAATGGGAAGTTTAATGTTTAGTTAGTTCAAATCGGAGGGAAATGGAAGTTTAAATGTGTTTTGGTATTCACATTTGGTGGGGCGGGCTGCTAGCAACTCGCTTGGAATCCCAGGCGGGGCGCTAGGACACCGCCCGTCCCATTCATCCCACACGCTAAGTTCGCACATGTACAACTCCTTCAGACATGTTGCTAGCACTTCGCCCCATCAGGCGTGATTCTGGGACACCACCCGTCTCTTGGGCGTGGTCCTAGGATACCGTCCACTACCAGGCGTTACGTTAGGATTCCGCTCCACATCGAGCATTACGCTAGGATTCCGTTTCGTGCAAGCGTTATCCTAGGAGTCCGCCCGTCTTTCCAAACGTTATGCTGAGACACCGCCTAATACCAAACGTTACGTTATGATACCGCCCGACTATACACGGTTGTTCTTGGGCCGGACCAAAGACTAAAATTTTTAATCTTTAATCGTTTGATATAGACGACCCATTTTGGTTGCTCTAAATAGCCTCAAATCTTCTCCGCGGCGGATATTATAATTAACCACGAGACGGGACCCAAACTTGTGATCCAAATTCTACATCGTGATCCAAAATCTTGCACTTGCACTGGTCGAACCGCGCTCAGTGGCTCGAAACCTGCCCCAGAGTCCTTGCTTTTAAGTTTAGGTGATAATGTGAACAATTCGCCGAATTATTGTTTGCATAATGCAAACTTGCTCATTTTATTGGACCTCATTTTATGGATAAAGATCTTTATGTTATTTGTTGCGGTCAAGCTTACTGGACTCCGGTTTGATAGCTCGGTTCCTGCTCTAGATGATGAGAGGTAGCAGCGGCAATTTCAAATGACAAACATTTATCATACATTACAATACATGCTCTTTACAGAAGAACCACGACGTATACAGAGTTTCAATTGAGTTTCAATTCTACGTTTTCGTTATTACACTCTTTACACACTGATGTACCCCGAAAAATGATGGGTAATCACTAAATAAGAGAATGAGTGACTGTGAAGGGAGTGAAGATGTACATCTTACAGTCATGGGACTCAACTTCAACGCTGAATTTCGACACTGCATTTCCCGGTATATCTTCATGCTGGAAGTAAGTTTACAACGGAGTAAGTGCAAGTTGCTTATGGCATAAACCGAAACGAGTTTGTATGGTTTAAGGAAATGTTAATCTAGAAAGGAACTTCGTACCTTCCATAAATCTCTTACAGAAACACTGGATCTCGAGTCAAGGCCTAGTGCTTCCCATTTGGCTGTGATGGTGACAGTCTCTGAGCATCGGTTCCAAAGGGCAACTGCCAATCTTTTTCCAGATAAAGGACCTGCCCAGACCTGGAGTAAGAGGAACATAGTCTGTTATAGAATATCGACTACCTTAGGAAAGGATTGTGCATTGTAAATGTGTGGTGTGTTGGTGACTCGAGTATGTAATATCGAAAAGTTTGGATCAAAGCTTGAAAAGAACTATTGATGATGCTGGATTCACTGAGAGAGAGAGAGAGAGAGAGAGAGAGAGAGAGAGAGAGAGAGAGAG
>JAJJMC010009072.1:113579-147719 GCA_023531435.1 Papaver californicum
GAGAGAGAGAGAGAGAGAGAGAGAGAGAGAGAGAGAGAGAGAGAGAGAGGGAGGACCTGATTACACTTCCCCGGCCCTTCAACAGACACTTTCCTACCCTGAACACCGAGAAGGTCTGCACAAATCATAATGACAATTGGACGAGAATAAGAGCTTCAGTATTAGAACTATTTCACGAAAACAAACAAAAAAAAAAACAGATTATTTCAACTACGATGTTATATGTCTATGATGTGGAGGTTTCAAAATTTGCAGAACTGAATTACCTTGATTTACTGCAATAACTTCCTCATTACTTAGAAGCTCAAATGTCTCAGAGGTCATGTTTCTTACATCACAACCAACCAGAAGAGGAGCCTGCAGACATGCAACCATATAGTTTAGAAAAAAAAAGCAGCGGTAAACTGTTCCACGCATCTTACTATTCTTATCAGGTAGTTTTTCTTGCCTCATAGGCTTATTTTCATTAGTTGTTTTCCATTTCCCTCATTTAGATAAGAATGTGAATACGACATTTGAGTTATTACAGCTGATAATGTCTAAAGACATAACAGTTTCAAATGTAAAAGAGCAAAAGAAAACTATACTCGGGTTTCTGCTAGAGAACCTTCATCAAAGCCCATATACTAAAATGTGCGCGATATTCCTGGTAATTCATGCCTCCATTACCAACTTCCAACATATCCGGATCTGCCAAAAGGTTGCCAAATGATACATGAAAGTTAGCCAAATTTCAGTATTACTCTCTGACAGGAACATTACTAGGAAAAATTTATTATCAGTCAGTTGGCTTTAGATATAGTGATTTAAGGTCTTACCATTCCATCCACCAGGTCCAGCATAAGCAGCCCACTTGTCATTCAGATCAGCAATAGTGGTCATGCTACCCATCATGAAACAAGCTTCATAAGTACAATATACGACATTACCAAGTCAGTCAAATATGTATTTGAAGTTTAAATTTCGAACCTTGCCCATGAATCATTAATGTCCCCTGTTGTTCTCCAGCTATTTCCAACTTTTCCTGCCCAGAGTGCGGGGTCATTCACTCCCCTACCAAAAAGGAACAACGTAATCAGGATCCCCAAGGTCGTGCTTGAAAGGGTAAGAATAAACTTGAGAAAACTGGTGCAAATAAACGTGAGCAAATTAATACCATTCACAAAGTGAGTAGAAAATTCTGCGACCTGTATCATTTAAGGCTTCACGCATAGGGGGGGTAGCTGAAAATGGAAGAAAGTTATCAGTCACGGAGCTACTAATATTTCCTATAACAACTACTTAAGAAAATACACAGATGAGGAACAACCGTTTCTGTGGTTCGATCCCAAGATTGAAACAGTTGTCATACTTCAAATAGTCCACACCCTGAAATAGTCATCAAACATTAAATATAATCTCACATACAAAATGTTAAAATTTCCATTTAGAAACCTCATTTGGCTAGAATCACCTTACTATCCCAAAATCCAACCTAAAATTCTGAGTCTAATATTCATAAACTGTGAAGACCCATGTAACGGTAAGAACTCCATATCAAGAAATACATCTGTTAAAGAAATCAGAATTATTACCCAAGATGCAAAAAGTGATGCGTCATCATTTTCATGGTAAAGTGATCCAGGTCTAACTTCACATGTAAAAACCCTGGAAGTTTAACTTGGGTCAGACTAGAGTGAAAAGAAAAAAAGTATAGTAGCACATTTTGAACATTAGCAAAACAACTATGACGAACTAACCATCATTTCATATCCTCGAAAACAAACAATCAAATCTTAACGTGGTATTACAGAAACTTAATTTACCCAGCATCAGAATAGATACCCAGCTTAAGGCCCTTCCCATGTATGTAATCCGCAAGAGCTTTGATCCCAGATGGAAAATTCTTCGGATCAGGGACTAACTCACCCTGTATAACCAACCAATATATTTCAAAGACAATAAAGGACAAAACAACGGAAAAGCAATTTTATTTCTTACTAAGCACCAATCATTTGTTTATTTTGTTACGAAGAATGCAATGCATGAGCACTATCGACTGACAACTAGGTGTGCGTACTCTTTCTCAATACGTCGACAGGCTCAGACAATTGCCAGGTGATAGTCAAACCAGAATACCAGCGCCCACAAGCCATAAACGGAGTTATCCAACAAGAAAATGGCTGTCCTGTGCCACAATCGAGTTTGAGACACCAATATGCACATAATAGACTTACATGGTGTGATCTTTGGACACCAATTACGATATGTATCACAATTGGTGTTAGGGCACTAAAAAGACACTTGAAGAGATATCCCCAATGTGGCAAATGAACACCACTTGTGACACCCAAAACATATCAATACACAACATTCAGCAAAATGATGAACACGAAAAATGACCAGATATCAACATACCTTTGAACTCCTTGAGAGGTCAGACCAGCAATCATCTGTCCCCCACACAAAGATCAAACATTTAGTCCACAATCTAATGCAACAAAAAGGTAGAGTCTTTGCAAGAATTTTGATTACCTATATTAACATAAGTATAACCCAATTTAGCCAATCCAGTCTCAACAAGTGCATCAGCTGTTTCCTTTATAAGTGTTTCATTTATATTACAAGCAAAGAAATTCCAACTATTCCACCTGCAAATAGTAACAAACCAATTCCATTCAATTCAATACCAAATCCTCCAAAAAACACATGCAATAAAGAAATTGGAAAGTGGGTTTTTGATTACAAACCCCATCTGAGGTGTCTGAGCTAATCCATTGTTGAGTTGAAGTTTTCCGTATAGAGATGTATCAAAGATGTTGTTGTTATTGGTTGATGGTGTAGAGATTGGTAACACACGACGAGATACAGAG
The DNA here is from genome assembly GCA_023531435.1 of Papaver californicum. Classification (NCBI taxonomy): domain Eukaryota; kingdom Viridiplantae; phylum Streptophyta; class Magnoliopsida; order Ranunculales; family Papaveraceae; genus Papaver; species Papaver californicum. Next base: position 116,432 of record JAJJMC010009072.1, read on the forward strand.
AGTGTAATTGAAGAGAGTAGAATGAGAATTGTTAGATGGAGAGTAATGGTGGAGAAGAAGAATATTGGTTTGACTCCAGCCATTTTTTTTTTTTTGTTTCTGCTGAAACTGGGACAAAAGAAAGAAGAAGAAGCAGAAGAAGGTTAGAGACTTAAAAGTAGTTGTATTAGGATTATATTACTTTAACTAATCCTTTCTAACACATATCTCTTATCCAAAATTCTCTTAATTTTAATATATCCATCTTAATATATCCATCTTTTGACTTTGAGGCTCCACTAGTGAACAACCATATATTATGTCTATATTAATAGTTTTTTATTTATTTGTTATATCCACTGAATAAAAATCTCATAAAAATTTGATAGTGATGAGTTTTAAACTCAGGATCAGTGATATTATCATCTAATAACTTTATCATTGTATTATAATGATATCGATGTCAGAAAAAAATAATATAAAATCTAAAAAATTTCAAATGATTTAAATATTTATAAATTCTATAAATCGGTTATCTAGCCAGACATCTGTTAAATAATGGTTTGCTTAACAACATTCTTAGGTTTACCACCAAAAGCTAATATTATTTTTCTTCTTCCAAACGTGATAAAGGATAGCATCAATCAACTCCAACTAAATTTCTTTGACATCTACCAGTCAATGCTTTAAAACTCTAGGCCTCAAAAAGACTAATTAACCGCATTATCAGCAAAAAAAACAAAAAAACCAAAAAAACCAAAAAAACTTGAAAGCCTTGATAAAATAAATCCAGCCCTCAAATATATAAGTACAATTAGGGAACATGTGATTAGCACTTCTCTTTGACATAAAAAGAATGTCTCAGTAGGTATATTGGCACCCGTATACTCTAACAACAAGAGCTACGAAATAGAATGTTTCAGTATTTTATTTTATTTCAAAACGAATGAGAGACCCTAGTTAGTAATTTGGGGTATGGGGAAAGTTCGGGACTGTAAAAGTACGAGTATTATACATTTTCGTGGAATGCAAATTCGGTCAACAGTTTGTGATTCGAAAATAATTCGGAATGATATATATACATGTATAATTTGCTTTAGAGATACAAATTCGGCACACAAATTTTGGTATACATTAACTTATAAAAAATTATTTCTACATAATCTCGCCTTAAGTACTACTCCCTCCGTTTTAGGAAAAGAGTTACTTTTCCTATTTGCACAATTGTTAAGGCAAGATGAGAGAGAATAACTTTTATAATTTAATTCCAGATTTACCCTAACAAAAATGAAAGTTTGTTATATTAAAAATGAGAATAATAACATTTCTTAAAATAATAAGGGTAGTTTTGAAAGTTTGTTATATTAAAAATGAAAGTAACTCTTTTGTTGGAACAAAAATTTAAAGAGAAAGTAACTCTTTTCCTGAAACGGAAGAAGTATGATTTTATGATTTAAATGAACTATACATATGATATTTACAATATAATCGGTAAACGACATGTACGTTGGTGGTATATGGCTTAGATAGGTGTATGCAAGATTTTAAAAGACAAAATTTTAGTAGAGAATAGTAATTTGATGATGACGTGACAAAGTATTATATAAGTTGTATAGTTCGTTAATTTATAAATACGTATATAATTCGTCTTAGGGCTGAAAATTCGTAAATCTAAATCAGAATTCTAAATATACAGATAATACATACGGGTTCATACGAATAATTCGCGAATTTCGGATATAAGTGAAGGTGTATGTTAGAGTGATAGAGAGGAATAAGTGAATAAAACAAAAAAATATTTAAAAAATAAAAAGAAGGGGAAAGGAGAGTCACGGGACATGGTTTGCCCGTCCAAGTGAAATTCCTTTTTATTTTTTTTAATATTTTATTGCTTTTTTTTTTTTACTGATGTTTAGGTTGGGCAGCTAAAGATGTACGCCAAGTTCAAACCGATAAACATTACCTGATTTACATTTCACTGTCACATATTTCTTCAATTGAAGGAGTGTTTAGTAGATTTTGGGGAAAAGGGATCTTTCCTTTCCCATATGGAACAAATTTTAGGGATAATTTTAAGCACTATTGTGGAAGTTCCTCGGCCTATTGGAATTAGACGTCGTCATTGTGTTTTTTGGCCACGTAACACGAATTAAATTGTATCTGTGATGCGCATTTTATATACATAGTGATTGGCCTTTATTGTCCATGTTTTCTTTGCCTGTAATTGGCTTGAATTACAAATCTTTTTAGAGATGACCATTGCTTAATGAACTACGGACGTGCTATATTCTTTCGCGGTACGAAGAAGGATACACAGATAGTGGCTTAACGGTTCAACATTTGATCATCTATATATTAAGAGATGATTCCAACCCACTTAAGATAACTTATATCATTTGTCTCGACAACTGGGATTATTACCGCACCAAGTTGCTCATATCCTATGTTGAGGTATGATTGCAACCTTTAAGGAAAACCATAACGTTGTTGAGGTAGTTGCAGTCTGCTATCTACTGGATGTTAATGCTGCCTGCGAACCGGGCATGGTCAGCATGAGCAAGACAACCAGATTACAAGTTGGCGAAACTTGCGTAAATCCGCTTGCATCACAAAAAGATGATGCACATCGAGGATGTTATTGCATGGATGTTACATCCTTGACAAGAGCACAAGAACATTTGCATGCATATATATAGTATATGATTAAAGCGCTTAAGAGAAATTGGTCCTTATAATAGAAAGATGGGGCTTGTTTGATGAGATCCGGTGAATGAGTTTGATCTTTGAAGGACTCAAGTAAAACCCAATTCCAGGATGGAGTAGAGGCACGAAAATATATAGGTTTTGCAATGACTCATATACTGACCCAAGGCATGGCCAAGGCATGAGAAGTACTTGCAAGTCAGTGGCACATGAAAAATACGTCATCATTATCATTAATGGCTTTGCTTGCTTAATTAGCATAGTAAAGAAGAAAGTTAGAATAATATGGCGTTATGTTTAAAGTACAATGCTTGTAAATCATGTTGGAAAAAACAATTCAATGAGCAAAATGCTTGATATGAATAAATTTGTAACGAAATTATAACCCAGTTAGTCAAGCGAGTGGCGCATCAGAAAATCGAAGTTTATCAACTGGGCGTTGGGAGCGAGCAAAACATTTCAAGTCATCACAATAGTGTAGCCCCTTTTTGTTGAACTGCTCAAATACCTTAATCGGCAACGGCATGAACGGGCCTGCAAGGGGATAAATTAGACTATAATCCGTCCCTGTTTTAGCCCAACATAAATTTTTATGTGGAAATTTTATAAAAAATATTTTTAGTCCACCTAAAGTTATAATAATAAGCTTATGTAAATTATATCATATGTATTTTTTAGCCCATGTTAAAGATTAAAATTTAACCCTTACTTAAAGCTAAAGAATCATTTTCTTTTTGACATCTTTATCTCTCAATTTTCTTTAATAAACTATAAATTTATTTTTATAAATATTTTTTGTTATTAATTTTTTTATTTTAATTTCTATCTATCTAGTAGTTATAGGTCAAAGTAGCCCACTAAATTATAATTTATTTTAAAAAATTTGATGTAACCTTCGGCCGCTTTAGTAATCATTACTAATTTTCATCCCTATCCAGATAAAAGTTATGGGTCCGTCCCTGGGCAACGGAAAACAGTAACTTGCCTATTAAAACCCAACACTAAACAAGTTAGTACCATGCTAAAATAAAATAGTAATCGTATTTCTTTTGCCGAGAGGGATTTCTTTTTTGTTTTGTTTTGAAATAACCGATAATTAATACCTGGTAGAAAATTCCATCCACCACATATGCTTTGTCTGTTATACACCTCAAAAATATGTTGGGATAATTAGGAAAATGCCCCAAAAATGCATGCCCTGCTGGGAAAATACCCCGCAAAATTAAAATTCTGGGAGAATACCCCACCCTCATATTTTCCATCCAAATGGTGTTAAGTAGTCAAACTAGGCACACATGTGTGTTCACATGTGTGGGAGTTTAGACAAAATTACCCTTTCTTCCAGATTTCGACATGTGGCAACCTCCATGAATGAACAGTGTGGATTAAAGTTATGTAAATATACCCAAATCTTTTATAGAAATACCTAACATGTCCCCTAATTTCACAAGATTCTGACATGTGGCAGTTTGACTGAATAGGATGTTAGCACGTGGCAGTTTGACTGAATCAGGATACTAACACGTGGCAGTTTGACTTTTTTATTTTGCCACGTGGCAGTTTGATAACAACATTTTACATCTCGACAGTTGGACATGTGGCAGTGGATACGTGGCAGGTCATACGTGGCAGTATCACACTACACAAAGTCACGAATTTGACACAAAATCACCTGTACACTAAAACGTAAGATAAAATTGAAAAAACACAAACACACACATAAGATGCTAAATTACTAATCCAACATATAAGATTCTCAAAATAAAGTAATATCCACTACTAGTTGTCTCTAAATAAAGACACATTTAACATCATTACCAATGTCTAAAAGACCATCAAATGTTCTAAAATCAAAAAAGCACAATCCAAGAAGAGAATAAACAAATCAAACATCATATGGAACCTTGGCCTTTCTTTGGCTTTTGGAAGAGGTGTCTGAAGGGTTGAATGATTGTTTAAAATTAACTTCCACATATGAACCTGAACCTAAACCTGCAGTAAAGTTTTGGTTCACTTTGATATTTCTAGAGGCTTTTGCTTTCTTGTTTGTCCCGGCAACCACTGAAGAAGAAGTAGTGGTTGCAGTCCTTTTTGAAGAGGAAGTTGTACCTGCAGTTGAAGTAGATGTTGCATGTTTCTTCCTAATCCTCTTTGAAACTGCATCTTTTTGAACAAATGACTCACCATCCACCTGACATTCAGTGGTTGCTCCTTTCTTCTTAGGGTTAGATCCAACATCTCCACATTGACAAGTAGTTTTGTTGTGATTAAATCCACCACATCTGCTACAATGTCTAGGCTTCTTTTGTTTGTCACTCTCTGTCCAAGACCTCTTTCTATTCACACAAGGTCTTCCTGGATCTCTCATCAGATCTGGGTGGATGATATCAACTTGTGGCTGTTGAAGAAAAACAAAGCTAGAGGATAAGAAAGATAAATGAATGATAAAATATTTGTATTCTTTATATAAATGTAAAGACCAAAACCTAAGGTTAAAATAGTAATGTATCTTAGGTTCTTTATTAAAATGAAAGTTTTAAATTAAAGACATACCTTGGGGAAGTCATATGTACTGTCACCTAATGGAGTTATTGAGAATCCATATGTGTTCTTATAATATTCCACAGTGTAGTATTTACTACAATACCTGTGAACGTTAAACAGACGAATTATTTCAGAAAATCAAAAACATTTATGTCAACTAAAAAATTCAACAACATAAAAATACTTACAAGGCCCAGTTTGGTCTCAATTTGACCAATGCACATACTGCATGCTGACATGGGAATTCCCTCAGTTGCCACTGAACACAAGTACATTTTTTGGATACAATATCAACTGTAAATACTTTCTTTGTTGATATATTAATAACCTCATACATTTTCAGCATTTGTGCAGGTTTAAAGTGATACTTCCCTATGCATTCTTTCATCTTACTAATTAGAGTCAGCGCTGTAGGAACCAGTTCTTCATCTTTCCATGTTGCAGCAAATGCAGCTCTTTTAGCATACAGGCCCATGACCAACTGACAGTACATTGTGACCATCTTAGTCACAGGTTTGTCTCTAATGTTGCAACACATTGCGTTGTATGCAGTAATATCCGCCTCTTTTAAAGCATTCATATGCACCTAAACATTAAGTAACAGAGATTAGTATAAAAAAACACATCATTTCAAAACATCTGTACAAATAAAAAAGCATTTTATCAAAACATATCATTTCACAAACAAAACATATCATTACACTTGAACCACTAATAGTTTGACTACAACCTAAAACAGATAGTCCTAGTGAAACACCCCAACCTCATCTTCTGCAGTATTTCCCCACATATAAAAAAAATCCAATTCACATTTAATTTCATAATCATCCCATAAAATTATTGATGGTAGTATAACACCAATTCCCCTCAACCTAATCCTTACCATTTCTTTAAACTTACTAAAACAGATATCTTGGCCATCAACATCATCACAATAAAGTTTTCTACCCTCATGTCTTCCATTCACAACAGTTAAACAAAAATTCCTTTTCAAAACCCTAGTAGCATAAAAACATAATAAAAATCAGATAACACTTTCAAAACAGACAACAATTTTGGTAACAGAAATTCATTTTCAACACAACAGTTAAACAACATTGTTCTTGAGACAACAATTTTGGTTACAAACAGAAAACACAACAAAGATTCATATTAAGTAACAACATTGTTTTTGATTTACAAAGATAAACACAACTGAAACCAATAATTACAAACAACAGAAACCATACTGTTTATCCCGATGCATTGCTTGATCCCTTTCTTCTTCCTTCCTTAATCTTCACTGAACCCTAATTCCAAAAAAAAATATCAATTTCATCAACATTGAAAAACCTCAATTAAGATAGACAAAACAGAAAAAAACAAAAACAAATTATGACAGACAGACAATTTCATCAACATTGAAAACCCCCAATTCCAATTTTTTTTTACCAATTTCATCAACATTAAAAACCCCCAATTAAGATAGACAAAACAGAAAAAAAAAATTATGACATACAGACAATTTCATTAACATTGAAAACCCCCAAACCAAAAAAAAATAATCAATTTCATCAACATTGAAAACCCCAAATTAAGATAGACAAAACAGGAAAAAAAAAAACCCAAATTATGACAGACAGAAAATTTCATCAATAAACATACAATTTCTGTTATCTCCATCAAACATTTCTGTAATTACCAACATTCAATTTCAACAATTAAAAAAAAAAAACTAATTGATGAACAATAATTTAAGAAAAAAATCAGTGAAACCCCCCCCAATTTAGAGTAAAAACAGAATCGGAAAACCCCAGAGAAAACCCCCAATTAAGACAGACAAAACAAAAAAAGCCCCAAATTTTGAAAACCCTAGAAAAATCACATTTTATTAAAAATCAAATTAACCTACTAAATAATGCAATATAATCATAGGGTTGCATGTTTCTTACTAGGATTGTAATGAATTCATCAACTGTTGTGAACAGGAAGAGCAGAAAGAACACATCTTCAGTAGCTCCTGTGAACGACGACGATTGAGTCACAGACTGGGTAAGAACGACGGCTTGAAGAAGAAGAAGGGAGGCTAGGGTTTTCACTGAAGAAGAATGGAGGCTAGGGTTTTCAGTTGTGATTTGAGAAGGGAGGCGGCTGTAGAAAAGGGAGAAGAAGAGAAACTTAACCCTAGTCGTGTTCTTCTATTGAACAAGGCATAAACACGTGTACCACATTAACACGTGTATTAAAAACATCACATGGGTAGGGATTTGTATTATTATTTCACATGTGTAAGGGTTGGAAAGGGCAACTTGGTAGTTTTATTTGTAACCGATATCTCGTTTCATGAGAATTTGACCAGTCAATCTCACGAGATTGACTATTTGGATGGAAAATGTGACCGTGGGGTATTTTCCCAGAATTTTAACTTTACGGGGTATTTTCCCAGCGGGGCATGCATTTTTGGGGCATTTTCCCGATTATCCCAAATATGTTTTGCTTGCATGCATGTTGTTTGACCATAAATCTCAGATCTAAACCATTTTCTTTCTGAAAATCCTCCTCCTTCTCCTCTTGTATAGTATTAAATGATAAAATACCTAAGCCTTTGTTATTATAAATCAATGGCTTTTGAAATTCCTCGTTCAGCAGAAGAAAGTAATAATCCTTTACTGCAAGATTTTGTTTTTCCTCCTTTTGATGTTATTGAACCCAAACATGTTGGACCGGCATTACAACTTTATTACAACAACTTGAGAATGATTTGATTGTATTAGAGAAATCAGTGGAACCAACTTGGCCGAAATTAGTTGACCTTAGCTACTACACGCTTTCTTTGGTCAAGCACCTTACAGCCGAGATCTTCAAAGTGGACAGCATATCCATGTTCCAACAATTGCCCAACGCTCAACAAGTTCTGAGCTAGGTCAGGTACGAGCAAAACATCCTGAATATTTCTTCTTCCCTTCTTTGTCTGTATGGAAATTGTTCCCTTTCCTTCTGCATCAACAACAACACCGTTTCCCATCTTTACTTTGGAATTACAAGTTGTATTCACGTCTCTAAAGATGGTTTTGTTGCTGGTCATGTGGTTGCTGCAGGCGCTATCAACATACCAGACTTCGGCATCCTTCTGTTCATTAGCTACTTGACATGTATAGAACATGTATTCATTGCTTTCTTTCTCTTCTACACAATTAGCTTGCTGATTTTCTTCTGAGCTACAGTCTTTCTTGAAATGACCGAACCCTTTGCACTTGTAACATTGTGGTTTACTTTTAAACCAGCAATTTCTTTCGTCGTAACCTGCCCTATGACAGATTCCACATATTTGAGAGGTAGAAGCTTCGGTATTTCTTCTGGAAAAATTGCTTGTACCCCTTCCACGGCCTCTTGCAGCAAAACGTCCTCTCCCTCTCATGGTTCCTCTACCACAGAACGATTCTTGAGATGAATTATTTCTCGATCCAAAATTGAGTTTGGATTGGAAGGCACTCTCAATTGTTTTTTCTGTACAAAGATTCTGCCTCTGCTCAAACGCCTTAATAGAACCCATCAATTCTTCAACTTCCAACGATTCAAGATCTTTGGTTTGCTCTATGACAGAAACAATAGAGTCATACCTTTCTGGCAGACTGACAAGAATTTTCTCCATAATTCTTTGAGTAAAAATTGTTTCTCCATACGTCTTCATCTGATTTATCACATCCATAACTCGGGTGAAATAATCTTTCAGAAGATCAGAATCCTTCATCTTCAAGTTCTCAAACTCCCTTCGTAGAGACTGAAGTTTTATTGGTTTTACTTGAGAACTTCCTCTATATTCTTTTTCAAGAATATCCCACGCCTCCTTTGATCTAGTGGCGTTGATAATTCTTGGAAAAAATTGTTTTCGTAACTCCCTCTTGGATCAGAAGAAGAGCTTTAGCATCTTTCTTGATATTTGCCTTTAGCTCATTCTTCTCACCGTTTGATAGGGTTTCTGGATCTTCTGGATCAATGAAACCGTCTTCTACAAACTCCAAGAGATCTTGTGAGATGAACAGTGTTCTCATTCTCGCACACCAGAAATCGTAATTTTCTCCATCGAATTCTGGTACATAACTTTGATGATCTTTGCCCATTCTCTTTAGGCTTTGATACCAATCTGTTGGAATATTCACTGTATGAAAATATTAGAAGAGAAAAATATGAAACTGTAACTTGGTTTTCTTTGATTAACTCAGAGGTTACAGGACTTTTCTGTGCACAACTCATTTGATGGCAACCGACTCATATAGGAAATATCTTTCCTAACATAGATAGATTACATTTACTTCTAATATTATTCTAGACAACTATTTTCCTTAACTTCTGCCTTTATTCTGGTATACAGGGATTTTCTTACGGAAAGAAATATTGCGTAACTTAAGGAATTATTTCAACAACTCTAACATATGCTCACCAAGGAAGACGAGAGTCTGGTTTCTGGTATAGAATGGGATGCTGTTGAACTGCCTTCTCAGTTCATGGAGAATTGGTGTTACCAGAGGTGATTGTAAATCTTTCAAGCCATTCTCAAGTAGTTTTTTTTATGGTTCATCGCAGTTTGTTTCTATCACTCATTCAAGTAGGTCTGCTGGTCATATGCCTTTACCTGATGCTACAGGAATACTTTGTTAACCCTTGCTAAACACTATGAGACTGGAGAGTCACTCCCAGAAGAAGTTTATTTGAAACTCCTTGCAGCAAAAACGTCACGTGCAGGCTCAAAAAACCTTCGCCAGGTTAGTTAATTGGTGCTCAATTAACTTAATTTGGTTTCATATCAGAAGTTTATAACGACTATCATCGATTCTAGTATCTCCTAACAATTAGCAGTGATCTGAACTTCTTATAAGATGACCGTACATTTATTCGGGAATCCTTCATTATTGTGTTGCAGATACTATATATTGGCAGGTACTGATTTGGAGCTGCACGTTAAGTACATTCCTGGTGGTGCAGAATCCATTTTTGATGTTTATCGTAGAGTGAGCAAAAAGACTCAAGTTATCTAACCACTGCCAGAGGATAGATTTCTTTGTTCTTTCAATCATATCTTTGCAGGTGGATACGATGGATATGCAGCAGGATACTACAGTTAAATGGTTTGTTCTTTCTTCTCGACTCAAAAATTGATCTTGTCATTCTTTCACATGCAAGTAATGAAAGTAACTCTTTTGTTGGAACAAAAATTTAAAAAGAAAGTAACTCTTTTCCTGAAATGGAAGGAGTATAATAACGTGTAATACCATATAATTATTCAAATTTTACAGTGGGCCGAGGTGTTATCAGCTGATGCTTCCTCAGCATTTAAGGATGCCAGGTTGCATCTTACCAGACGACGATCGAGAGTATAATACTACCTCTGTCCTATGAAAAAAAACACTTTTATTTTTTTTTATTTTTTTTTTTTATCTATTTTAAGCTAAAATGTCTCCTTTATGTGGGCAGAGGAATAATATAATTTCTTTACTAATTACATATAATCGTAGAAAAATCAACAGGCTGTCAAAGAAATTGGTCACAAGTTCCGTGACACGGTTCTTGCTCTCGGAGGTGGAAAACCGCCACTTGAGGTTGGTCCGTCTTTATTCATTAAATCCAATTACTGCATAGTTAATTAAATCATCAACGTTCGGCACGGTCTTTCACTGCCGACTTCAAACATAGACTTTTACGTAATGTATGTGACGAAAGCCATGCCGATACAGTTGTAGTCATTACTAGATTTAGATTTAACGAAGACGAAAACGAAGATGATGACAATGACAATGACATGTTGATGACGATGATGATGAGATGAGCTTATACATACACATGCAGTACTTTAACATCAAATGGGAAGTTAGTAAAAGAAAAGAGATGGTATGATAACATTGGTCCTATAAAAGATGGCATGATAACCGGAGTATCAGACTATTTCTCCAAAACGATCGTTTTTTGACTAATGCATGATATCAGTTTTACAAGTCCTACGAATTCTCCTTATGTTTTTGCTTGGATGCCAATTTCATACTAAGTTCTTAAATGTTGCAAAATAATTAATTATCATTTTCAATATTTTTCTCACAGGTTTTTGTTCAATTCCGAGGGCGTGAACCATCTCCTGAGGCACTTCTCAGGCACCATGGCCTCTTAACAAATGCCGCAGTGTCCGTTTAGTCTATACACTTAACGATACAACAAGATTTAGAAAACCACTTATTTTTAGGTTTTATTATGTGGCTTTTCACTTTTGCACTATATATCACTTTTTTCTTTTTTTCTTAATTAATAATTCAAAGCTTTACCCACATTTGATGTAAGAGTTGTATCAATTTTCTTAATAAGAAAATTAATTATTTATAATTTATTTATTTATTTTATTTGATACAAAATTTATGCCGGTTCATTCATTAATAGCAAATTAAAATTACATAGATATCAAGAATCAAAATAAAACTAAACAACATGTATGTTTGTAATGGTACAAGATAAAAATCTGACAAGGAAAAAAGAATAAACTTCGAAAAACGTCCTAATATAAGATTGACAGAAACGATAAAATTGGAGAGAAAATGGTCTTCGTAACATGTATCGACCATTTGATAGGTTGTATTCTTGAGAAAATGATGCACCAATGGAAATGGAGTAATCGGCCCAAAATCTTAACAGGAGAATTGAATATTCTGAAATCTGGAATCCGATATCGTACTTGAAAATTCACATAATAAGAGACCAAAACTATTAAAATAAATAAGAATCACCATTAAGGTGAAGGAAAGAATCACCAATATGAAGGCCAGACGCACTTTAAACGCATTTAAAATGAAAACAATAAAAATAAACCTTAAAAATATAGAAAATCAAACAAATATAACTAAATTAAGAAATTAAATATTATAATTAAACCATAAAAAACTAAAATCCTTGCTTGGACCTAGACCCAAATGGATACCTGAGCAAGAAGATGAAGGAGGTTTGCGTTTTTTGTTTTTTGTTCTTTTTTCTTGGAAGAGAGGGGAGACTTCCTCTTTTTCAATTATTTGTAATTGATTGTACTAATTTCAGATGCGCTACTGATTTTGGTTTTGCAACTCATAAAAGTGCTGCAATTGAAGGGGTTTAGAGTATAGATGCTTTTGTACAAACACATCATTGATCCGTGTGATTTGATTTTCTACATTGGAAAAAGGTAAGCCCTTAACAGTCGAATGCCCCTAGGTTTTTTCGTCTTGCTTGCTTCTACCGAAGCTTCTAGCACTCTTTTGTACCAAATGCCTAGCTCTTATAAATGAGCGATAGCGAAACCAAAAGCCTATAAAAAGTGAACAGCCCTTCTAGTATGCATATAGCTCCCTTAATTTTTAGGTCTCGTATCAGAAATAAATTTGCGGTAAGAAGAGAAGGGCATGAGGAATGAACTTAAAAACATATATTCCCTTCATCTGGAGTAGCTTTTCTCCCCATTAATTTTTTATACTATAAAAAGCTTTCACAACCAAGATTTATGGATCATACGACTGGTCTTCTTAGATATTCCAGTGGCTGGTGGTTAGGAATTTACTTTAGAACGAACTTGAAATCCCTCGACCCTAAAGGGAGATATAAACGTTACTTGATATGTTAGTATCCATTGACTCATAGCCCATTCAGTGAGAGGAAATGAAAGGAGGCCTTAGAGAGATAGCTAAGCTTAAAGTAGCATATCTCAAGCAGTGTCTCCTCGTCATAGCATTCTCAGATGGATATACGAGTTGATCCCTCAACAGTGACCCCTCAATGCGCCGACATTTTTTTTTTTTTTTTTAAAAGATCCACTATACTGGTGTGTAAACCTAGATAACTAGAAGGTCTGACATGAGTGTATCACTCCGTCCCTAACAGGAAATCCAGTAAGGTATCGTGTCTCAGTTTCGCTATAACACCCGTTATTCTAGATAATTGTCCACCCTTTCCAAGTGTGATTTGTATGTTACGTATGGCCGAGCCTAAGGGAATATAACTTGAAGTATATTCTTCTTTTTTATCAATCAAAACCGCTTTCCAAACTGTACAAGATTCTTCCAAAGCATACGGCTTTCTGGATGTGTATAATGATATCTAGACATGTGGATCTTATATGCATGCCCTTTTCCATTTCTTAGGTATTACCATGACCTTAAGGTACCCAAACTCATGTTTTCGGCAGAAAAGTTTTTGGGGTTTTTTTAGCCAAGCGCAAAGAAAACATCCAAGTGAGAGTATAAAACCACGAGCATCAAGTATTCAGTGGGCTCTCATCCAATGTCTAAGAGACGGGAATAGGCATCAAGTGAAAGATTGAGATGATATTGCAAGAGCCACCACAACTTCATCTCTAGAAACAGGCTTGACAAGTTCAGCTTTATCACACTAATCCACTAACCTTTCAAACCTCATATCTTCAATCATCCCATCTTCAGTAATATGAACCCCCCTGGATTCTTAAAATTAGGATATTTTCTTTCAATTAGAGACATTTTTAGCACCCGAAAAAAGATTTATCTTTGTTTTTGGATTTTCTAGATCCGAGAGATTCAACCCGGGTACGGGGGAAAAGTCCTTTCTTCACATCAATAGAAGACGTGCTCGAGAATTTGAATTAGATGTCTATTAATTCCATACTAATGAAATTTGATTACTCCCTTACAATGGTAAAAGCCACCTACAAGTTCCTCATCTGATTGTTCAGTTCCACCATCCCTGCGGTAAGCCTACAGATAAGCGAGTGGATCGATATTCTTCATTTTATTAAAAGTTTTGAATCTTTGAATTTACGGAGTTTCGGACTCAATAGCTAATACTTTATGGTTTTGCTTACACCGCAGAATCTCGATGGATTATATGACTTTGATGCTGCTAAAGAAGATCGACGACCTCCAAACGAATAATTTCTGTCGAGGGACGGGTTCTTTAAAACTACTTGGTTAAATAACTCCCTTGGTGGAAATAACTTTTCCTCTTAAAGATACAAGGGACCCTTTGAGCATCTAACAATTTGACTTATCTATGGATAGGGCTGTCTACGGAACTTACCGAAACGGATACTGGCTCAGCCAATTCTGTTACGATAAATTTTATCATATCTGATAGCCGATAACTTCCGACGGAAGTCTGAAAATTTCAGTCGGTTCCTTTTCGTTAAGGTTAGCGGATATCAGATATTTTGCTGATAAATTCCATTATCTGACAGGAAATCAAAATACAGTCTTCATTAGAAATTTTCAGTTCAAATTTCTAATAACATAACCAGTTAGATGATTACAAACACTCACAAATGTTCCAAATTTGTAGATTATATGTTCTTGCAAAATAAAACATAAAGCAATACAAAAAAGTTACAAGAAACTATGAAAGGAAATATGTTGTATAGATCCTTGGGTCTTGGCAGAATGAAATGTGTATCATTGTATTGGCCGCAGCCTGCATATCCTCCTTAGTCCTTGACTCCTTATACATTCAAAGTATATCCGCATCTGAAATGTTTTATGATGGAGTGTTTGAGGTACCAATATGATTGGATGCTCTTTGACTTTGTGACATGATCGGCCTAATTTCTCAAGTCAATTCTGAAAATCCTAATTTTACAAATCAATTCTGAAACCCTAAATTAAGTTTCAAACTGAACCCAAAATTGGATTTTAAAAGAAACCCTAGTTTCTAAACACACATATTCTCAGAGAAACCCTGATTTGAACAAAAAATCCTAAATTGAACAGAAATACTAAATTCAGTGAATCACTGCTTATTTGTGTAATGATCTTCGATTAGAAATAAAATTTACTCAATTAAGAATTCAGAGAAAAAAAATAGAAAGTAGACTAGAGAAGAAATGAGGAGATGATGGTGGTAACTGGTAACTAAGACTAGAGAAGAGATGAGGAGACGAATTCATAGAAGAAAAATAGAGTTCGTGTTCTGTTCTGTGTCTACTAGAGAAGCTAAGGCTATAAAATTACTAATGGGTTTATTAGTCTTATCGATATCGGAACTTATTGAAACGGAATGTGACTCAGCATGTTCCGTTTCGTTAACCCAATAAAATCCAATAGAAGTTTCGTTTCCGATATCTGATATCCGTCATGTCGGATAATATCCTATAAAATTCCGGATTATCATAACGAAAGTCTGATTTTCGGACAGTGATTGACAACCTTATCCATGGATTTAATTAGCTCAACATGTATAGAATATCTAACACTTATACGGCACGAGATTTTCCTTTAACTGATTACGAAGTTAGGTCTTGCATTCCTATACCGGATGCTCTTGACGTATTTGAATTGGTTGATATTTGAAAACAACAAACACGTTATCGATCAGTGTGATTTGACTTTGTGTTTGTTGATTCCTAGATATCTCGGCTCTGTCACCCATTTCAATTTGTTTTAGTAAATTACAACACAAATTTATTGAGAGAAAAAAATGAAAAACCATTACAATGTCATTCATACAAAAAATTGTTTTCATTATCTCACCATCATATCCCATATTCCATTTAATAATGAAAATGATTTTTTGTTTGGTGGAGAAATTTTTAAATAAGAGATGAAATCATAAATTTATATTTAGAGAATTTTTTTAGTGAATTGATCAGTAGGGGCAACTTACCCACTTACCTTTCCTTGGTCCGCCCATGGTTGTGTTCAGTTCCTCCTATGAATCAACATGGGCCCGGACCGGCACGGTCCCGTTCCTACACTTAAGACTATAATTCTCACATCAGTAAGGCCTGCCTGAAGGGGGGCAGCAAATATTTAAGTGACACTAACTTAAAAAAGAACTCTGTTTCTAGATCTCAGTCCAATTTGATTTTGGGGGAATTGACGCCAGTTTAATTATTAAGTAAGTAATCAAAACCCTTATTTTTTCTTTTTAATTCCATATTCTGTGCTTATTATCAATTGAAATTGAGAAACGAATGCCCTAATTTTAAACCAGGGTTTTGATATTGGTTTGTCTCAGTTGGCTTTTAAGGTGTTTGTGGAAATGGCTAGCAGAATATTGAATGAAGCAATGAGTAAAATTGGGAATGGGCAGAGGAGAAGTGGAGCTACATCCACTTTGCAACCTATATCTGGTCTAATGTCATCATTTTTCAACCGAGGTAATGTACTCGCAAGCGTTATCTTTGTTGACATTGTAGAACTGGTTGGTTATTATACTTCTTGTTAAGTTGCTGTGCAGTAAGTTATAAGTATCTTT
Source organism: Papaver californicum (assembly GCA_023531435.1). Lineage (NCBI taxonomy): Eukaryota > Viridiplantae > Streptophyta > Magnoliopsida > Ranunculales > Papaveraceae > Papaver > Papaver californicum. The sequence goes on from JAJJMC010009072.1 coordinate 132,863, forward strand.
GTAATGCATTCAGTTAGGGATACGATTAAGGAACTATCCCGTACCTAAACTTGAGAACTAATGCAAGAACTATGAGTAGGGAGATGATCTCACATGAGGAGTCAGTGTCGCCTGTATTATGAATCCAGTGAGGGTTAATTAAATGCTGGTCTGATTTGTGAGTGAAATGAATAGAACTCGTTAACACCAGAATGTACTGCTGTAGCTCTCAAGGTTGAAATCCTAAACATCGTTTTTTTTTCTTCTGGTTACTGCGATGTCTTTTGATTTGATATGTAATTGTGAAGGGACAAACCTATTAACGCTAGATTTTCGCGCGATGAAGGTTGTTTCCTGCTGTTACTAGCCTATGTGTTAAAGCTGGATTGCTTTTTTGTATAGCATGAGCCACCTGCTTACCCATTCCTGCCTAGTGTATGTCCTAGATGCAGTATTCATTTTGTTCTTGTGAACTCCTTTTCTTTGTCTACTTCGACATGAGCAGTTTAAAATCAATACATATCCTTGGTTATTCACTATAGGAAGATCTTTTGTTTCTACTCCAAATGGCGTTTTGGATCAGGAGAAAGCCATAGAACCAGGATTGTTGGCAGAGAAAGATGGACATTCAGGGTTGCACAATAAGAAAAAATCGGCTTCGTCGGGTTCCAAGTGCTCGGAAATTCTTAGCTATATGGGAGGCTTGGATGGTGACCAAAACCAATTGATCAAGAAGTTGGTTAACTTTAGGATGAAAGAAGGCCAGAGAACAAAATCTCGTGCTGTTCTATATGAAACTTTTCGTCGCCTAGCTCGAACAGAACGCGATGCAATCAAACTCCTGGTTGATGCTGTGGAGAATATCAAGCCCATATGCGAAGTCAAAAAAGTCGGGGTAGCAGGTAGTCTTTATGATGTTCCAGGGATTGTATCAAGGGGTCGTCAGCAAACTTTAGCCATTCGCTGGATTCTTGGAGAAGCAGGTTCCAAGAAAGGAAGCAAGAAGGCAAGCACCGAGGAATCTCTCTCTGCTGAGATACTGAATGCTTACCGAAAGAGAGGAGGTGCACGTAAGAAAAGGGAGACCCTTCATGGACTTGCTTCAAGCCATCGAGGTTTCGCACATTTCAGATGGTGGTAAGACAAATGTAAAACTCCCCAGTTCTTTGCTGGTCATTTTTGTGAGTTTTGTTCTTCGACTTTTCAATCTAGTTTTTCGTTAGTGTCTGGATATTTTTCCTTTTATGTGGAATCTATGGATGATCCCTGTGAGTTCGACAAATAAAACTGCAGCACCTGATCTTGTGAACTCTGTGCTTTCCTTTTCCCATTTGTAGTAAATGGGTTTTACATTTGCATAACTCCTAATATTCAACTGCAGTGTCTGTAGTTCTATTTCTCAAGCCTTTTCTGTTTTAGCTTTGAAGTGCATGAAATCTGAAAACATGGTGCTTTTTATTCATCCACAGAGGATTGTGTTTTAAAACTTGAAGGTTTTTGTTCAACAGACTGAAAACATCAAGTAATTAACGTTCAGCACTTTTTCACATTCAAATCCTGCTTTGTATAATATAGGACTTTGTAGTACCTGACTCAGATAGCTTCGAATCAAATGTATTAACCGAGTTAGATCTCGAGTCAGTCAAAAATCGAAAAGACGAGCGATTATATATCTGACTCAGAGTACATCTGACTCAACTTCGGGTCAGATTCAACGAAACCAGGTGGGCTCCCCTATGAATCTTCCCTACTAAAGCATTGAAGTGAGATTTCTTTCTTTTTCATGAGTTAATTTCTGGCTCCACCACTGTTCCTCATGACTACCCTAGAATCTTCCCTACTCAAAACATGAGGAATTGAATCATAAACTGCTACTACTTTCTACCAGAATGGAAGGAAATTTCCTTGCTTTTGAATTTTAGTTTGGAAATAATAGAGAATCCATTTGGTACACACAAAATATCAAAATTTGTTTAGATTAGTTGAGATGTCATAAAACTATTAAGGAATAGTTGATACAATAATAAGGGTTAGGCCCCCCTGAGAGTTAAAGTCTACACTACCAACTAATCTTTGTCTTATCAAATCTCTCCCTATTCATCATATTTGGACCCTATGTCCCTACCCCTTACCCCAATTCACTGTTCAGTATTTACACACAATAATAGTGAGAACTTATGGTACATGTGCATGTACCACTGCCGATTTCATTGACCAAAATTTTGTGCACACGAATGGGCAGTTTTAGATAAAAGTAGTTCTACCATTTTTCTGATAAATTGAGTTTGATCTAAAATGTGAACAACAAAAATTACAGAGACCTAAAATTTTAAATTTAAATTTATGTTTTTCTTTTTAGATTTTCCATGTTGGTGAAAGAATATTTTTTAAAAGATAGATGTGGCTGATTAAAAACAACTAAAATTACTATTTGTATAGGATGGCTAAATAGTTTTGTGATCGAGCACATAAAATCAGACCGAGTAGATAAATTTTATGAAGTGTGAAATTTACTGACCCTTTTACCTAAAGCGTTTAAAGCTTTTTGTCTATACTATATGAGTTTGATTTTGCATACACTCTCTAATGAGTGTTTAGAGACATTTTAATCTTGTCATTAAATTTAATTTTAATAGCCATGTGATGAGAATATAAGATTCTAAACACATATGGTAGTGGGATCATGTATTAACTAATTGACCAATTAAATATAAATACTAAATTAACACTTTTTAAAGGTATGTGTATATAAATAAATTTATAAACCGTCTTTCAGATTTCAGGATTCAAGGTCTGATCGATTCCCATATTTTGATATGTACATATAACATTATTTATAACAACTATTTCGGTAGACTTCTCTCTAGTATTTTTTTTACAGTAAATCAAAAACAGCAAGGTGATTGTTTGAATGAATGAGACTAATCGAAGGATCTTGATCAATAAATTAACATACCGATATAGTGTATCAACAAGATATACTTTTCTTTGTTTTTTTGTTGTAATGGCTCTTTCAATTTATTTACTATTGTACACACCCGCACGTTTACAATGACCAACAACTTAAATGGTGTGTGTGTGATCATCATCTCTTCTATCTCTATCGATCTTACAGGGTTTTTTAGTCTCGTTGTGTGAACCACAAACTAACACATCCTTCACTCTCAGTCTTAGCTACATAGGGATCGATCATGATGGATAATGATCATTCATTCATGTACATTTGACCATTCAAAAGCTAGCTTTTAAGTATACCCGTTTTCGATCTGCTGGTCGGCTCATGCATATATATGAAAATGGGGGAGAGACAATAACGTGCACGTCTACACTGAAAACTACGCAAAGGGATGTCTGCGTCGGTGTATTCATACAATAATTGACGAATTCATCGCGATATATACACATTCTAATTTTAACTACTGCTCGATCTATCATTAGCATTTATCATCCAATAACTTTATCACTGTATTACAGTAATTTCGGTTTGATATATACATATTCTGATATTTATTATTGTTCAATCTATCACTGGTGTCATCGTCCAATGATTTTACTACCGTGATATTGGGTCAGCTGTTAATCAGGTGAAATCGGTTTGGGTATAACTTTGTACGGACCAAATAACACTGTATTTAACTTATTATCTATGCTATAAAATATGCAGTAGTACTTGTTGGTCATCCCCACCATTAACTGTTTGTTATTTGACTCCGACCAAAGTAGTGGTTAGTAGCTAGTTTTCAGTTTAGGAAAGATATGCACTATGCATATACATTGGTATAAAGACATCACAAAAGTTAATTTAAGATTTCTCTCTTATCCAACTACAACCTTGAATCTCAGGATCCAAAGTGAATTTCATATTTGAGGGTTTACTTTTATTTATTAACTCGAAGGTTCACTGTTGACGGTGACGGAACTAAGAATCTATCGAGAAGTGGATTTGAATAGATTTATATCTGGACTTCAACCTAAATACTAGGCACAATATTTTATAAAATATAAGATATGTTTCAAAAAAAAAACCTCCATGGGCTTTTGATGGGGTTTGAGCCTGGATAACCAAAATATTAGTTCCACCTTGTTAGAAATTTATGAGAAACCCGTTACTAGATCCAAGGGTTGAGAGTTAAAACTGGGAATTTACAATCTCATGGAATAATAACACTTGTTTAAAAAGGGATTTATCATGTTTTTCTTGGATGGGTTTTTTCCTGCATGTGCAGCAATATTGATTTTTATTTGAAAAATTTGTCAGAGTATTTATTAGGAGTATTTTATTTTTTGACACCAGAAATATTTTATGTTTAGAGGAAAAAATCAAAAACAAAAGAAATACAACTTGGAAGAGCATCCCAATCAACACCTATTATGGCTTGTAGAAAAACATTACACCTTTTATTTGAGCAAGTTTTACGATGGAATCAAAGACTTTTTAGCATCCTAATTACTTATATATTAATGGTTAGACTGCCCCGGAAGAAATTAGTGTTTAAATAAAACGTATAACCTGGATTGGTAACATTAATATAAGCTAAATAGTTTAGTTAAATTGGATAAAAACCTAATTTTAACTCGGCTGAAGAGAAGAAGGCAAGAGGGAAGAAGGAAAACCAATCAGGGAGTAACTAGGTTTTTAATCTCAAGTCTAAGGCTTATTCTTGCTTTATCGTTTTTATTATTAGTACGTGGGTTATAATTATTGAATTTGCTTGAAAACCTAGATTAAGAACTAAATTTTTAGTTTATATTGGAACAATACAAATAAGATTAGCATGGGTCTTGTGTAAAGATGACATACACAAATCGAAAAACAATATCAGAGCCGACGATAAGTCATTTGTCAAGAGTGACAGATTACTGTGGAGGAGGCAATCTGATTGGCGATTAACACTATTCGCAATTGCACTCAATTTATCAGAAAACACAGTTCCAAATTACACTCAGCGGCATTCCAATTCACGCTTGTATCATAACTGTTTATCTGATGTAGATCTAACCCTATGGAAGAATAAAAACACAGTCCCGAATTGCATCAAACGTCAATCTAAATCGCACTTACAACCAACTGTTAATATGATGTATATCCAATGCGCTGGAGAAAAAAAACGTAATTCCGAATTACATCAAACGCCAATCCAAATCGCATTTTAGAAATCTTCATCATTAGGCTTGCACTTCCATGATCTGTTCTAAGTATTGAGTTAACATAAAATTTGTTAGAAAAACTATTAATCTGAAAGACGAAATCTGAGATTAATCATTATTTTATTTTCTTTAATTTTGAATACAAGGTCTTAATTTAATCATCATAACATTAACCACAATAGTTGTTGTTTTTTAACTTTCCCCTACACCAAAGAATGTTAGGTACATCTTGGGATCTGAAAAAACCAATCTACCGATCCCCCCCCCCCCCCCCCTTAAACTATACTTCTTAATTCACATGCGTTTTTATCTTTTGCATGGCCGTTGCTGTAAAAAAAACATCGATCAGATCACCTAAAAGAATGAGACCCTCCTCATCAACTTTCTCTCGAGTCAAAGCAGTGTGCTCGAGTATAAAGAAAAAGTTGAATGTTGGTGGATGATTTCTCTGTTTTTATAATCAGATCAGTAAGAAATAAACAAGATATGACCTCGAATCTTTCTTTGTACAACCAAAAAAAGTAAAATGGAATAGCTTTTTCGAAAAGCCAAGATAATGAATGTCAATCTCAAAACGATTTTTAATCAGATTGAATGAATTATGATTTGATGGATTTAATGAGAATCATTAAGATTGAAAATTGTTTCGGTTTTAGGAAATAAACCATCGGATAATACAATTACAGTTACCGGTGGTGATTTGAATTATTACTTTCTCGGTAACTAGAAAACTTGCTTTCACTACCACTTGATAACAATTGTTGCTTTCTCTTTAGCTTTAGAGTTCATGCGGTTATAATTTCTCTGGTATTCTTACGAACTTGTCCAAGCTTTAAACATGACATATGTGGACGAAAATGTTAAAAAAAATGCACCACTTGACCGTTACTTGTTCCCGGGTGAAATGTGGTATGTTTATAATCATTCATTCTCCTAGTTATCTTATATTCAGCCTGACGAATTTTCTGTTCAGAGATTATTAGGATATCCACGTAAAAATTTGTAACTCGTAAGACATGCACCATAAAAGGATTACAGCCTATAATCCATCGACATTCCAAACTTTTTGTTAAATTAATATGTACTTCCTTCGTCCAAACTTAGTTGATAAAATAAAAATTTTATCTTGTCCATTAATAGTTGATAAAATGATATTTTTCCATAATTTTTTCCTCTTTATCCATTGAATTAAAAACTTGTTTATGAACTATTAAAAATTACTATATAATTAAGTATAGTTGAAGATATTTATTAGAAAAAAATTATTCTCTATCTAATTCTTAATATATATGTAAAATTTAATTTTATCAACTAAACCCGAACGAAGGAAGTATAATTTTTCTATCACGATTGTTACAACAGGGGTTACCAAATTATATAAAATACCCGACCAGTGAATATCATTTTTTTATATAGATTGGTAACTCCCATCAAAATTTGATGACCCTTGTAGCAGTCTTATAATTTTGCTTTAGTTCAAATCTCAATTATACATTTAAACAGAGAACATATTGAGATTATTTACCGTTAAAACAACATTTTTCAAGACAAACGATGTCCACAAAACTCCACTCCCTCCTGTGAAAATCACAACTTTTGAAGTTCAAATTGATTGTAAAAAATCACTTTAACTTTTCCAACTTAAAAGAATGGATTAAATCAAAATCACCTTTAGACAAGATTTTGAAATGTGAATATCTTTTGTAATGTTCTAAACATTTTTGGGTTCATCAATAAAAAGTAAAAATATGGCACTCTGTTTTACTTTTTTCAAAAATTTTACCAAAATGTTTCATAAAAAAGCGTCATTTTTGTACCTTCAAACAGTAAAAATTTCTTTGGAAATTTCTGTCAGTGTACTCATGAATGAATCTTTTATTGTCTTTAGTTTGAATGAATCTCATCTTTTTCACAATTGGGGTCACTCCACAGACAACGCACATTTATTCATTTGTCAGATAACAAAAACCGAGTCATGCCAGATTGACCAAAGAAAAACCCAAATAGTATCGGAAAAATCCTTTGGAGACATAGGTTCATTATGTCATGGATCACTGGAGTCTACGTTTTCAAATCAGCCATACAGATACCACACACAAAAATATATATTAAATGGCTCTATAGACGTAGTTTGATCCGATTGAATTTTTTTAAAATAAAATTTGATCTAGACCGTAAATATCATGGATCATTAAATTTTACGTTTTCATACTGCTGATGTAAATTATCTACATCTTTTCATTGAATGAATTATTGATTTTTTTTTGTCTAGAATAAAACAAATAACAAGAATAAAGAAAATTTCGCCACTAAATTTGCTCTGTTTTTTTTTTGCTCTGTTTTGAGAGAAAGAAGTTCAATATTGAATCCAATAGGACTATTATTGTACAATTGAGATACTACTATTACTAACTAATGAATGTCAGTAAGATCAAACCAAATTTGTTGAAATACTTCAACAATGATATCATGATATTCATTTGAATTTAATAAAAGATAACAAGCTAATAGCTCTTCTAAATCACCTGATTTCCTTAGATTATTCTCAACAATCATCTCCACCATTGACTCTCTAAAATCCCTTTGAGGATCAAATGAAGATTTTATGATTGCAAAACTATCCGAAACACTCGTCTTTATGGACGATACCACCGGTATTAACTTCGCTGTTGTCGGCTTCTTAGTTCCGGTAGTGGTGGTGGTGGTGGTACGAGGTTTTCCTCCCAGGAATGTCATCGTCATGTTTTTCGAGTGGGCTTTACGTGTTAGAATTCTTGGAGAATTTGATCGAAGTTTAAGTCCCGGAGATCCCGCTGAGATAGATTTTCGAACAAAAGGACTAGATTTTTGTTCTTTTGAAGAAAGTGACCCATGGACATTTTTTTCCTCTGCATTTATACTTGTTGAGTTTCTTCTTCCGGATGATTTTTGTTCTTTCGTATTCTTGTTTTGGCTGAATTTCTTAGGCAGCTTGGTTATAATCGGCGGAAGTTCAAGCTCCGTAATGGGATCGAACCCATCATCGAATTTCTCAGCGGAAGAAGATTTCTTACTATCAATAATGTCTATGATGATATCAGTAGTTGAAGCACTTACTCTGCAACTACAAGAAGTAGTACTGCTACTAGACATAGACATGGGCACAGAGTTAGTGTCAACTCTTACAGACTCGGCACATTCAGGAGAAGCAGCAGAATAATCAGGTGTAGAAACAGATTTACTAGCAGTACTGCATATGGATGATGATGATTCTCGAGTATCTCGACAATTGCAAGATGATGAAACCGGAGATGCAGATTTATTATTAACCGTTCTTCTTCGACTTTTTTTCGGCTTTGATCTTTTCGACGATTTTCTCGGTTGCTCGGCTGCTGCAATGGAATGAAGGTCGACAGAAACTTTTGGGTTTGTTGGTGATGAACTCTGAATGGCCTTATGAATATCAAGTAGTACTTGATTATTGGTTTCAGGTTTAATGTAAGGTTCTCTAGTGAAGTAATAAGAGTGTCTAGGGTGAGAAATTTGCTGTGTTTGTTGATGATATGGTGGTGGTGGTGGGGGTGGTGTGATTAGATAATGGTGATGGTGAGAATTTTTGTGTTTGTTCTTATTAACTGGTGGATGAGGATGATGTTTTGCTGCACCATTTTTGAGCTTGTAAAACCATGCATTTGGCATCATATCTGATAATCTAAACTTGTAATTCCCCATTTTTTCTTCTTGAGTTCACTCTTTTTGTAAAGTGTTTTTGCAGTTCTAGTGCAAGAGTATGTTATTATAGAGGTAGTGGTGGAAAAAAAAAAAGGTGGAGAAGAGATGAGATGGTGGAGACTATAAAAGGCTCGAAAAAGTCATATGACTAATAATATATTGCATATGGGTCCATAATAAACAGTCCAAATGTAGGAAACTAAATAGAAATAAATTGCAAGTGCGTGATTAATATTTCTTAGACGTATTTTTATTGATCGAAAGGTATGTTGGATCTGTTATCAAGTAGAACCTAAAGTTGTCAGATAAATTTAAATTTAAGAATCTTATATTTGAAGTAAGTGATTCAATTTGTATAGAAAAAGATCCGTTGATACGGTTAGAATGATATTATTTTAATATTTTAGAGTTATTTTTTTTAAAACTTAAATAAAAATAAATTTAAAGCTAATTTTTTGATAACATGTTCATCTTATAAAGTGTTATATTCTTATACGTCTCGGAATATGCTTATTTTTTCTATAAAAATATAATATATTATCAAAAAATTATCTTCAAATTTATTTTCGTTTAGATTTTATAACAAAATAACTTTAAAATATTAAAATATTAAATATTATCATTTTAACCATGGATCCTTCCCAATAATATTAGTTACGATTTTTTATAAAACGGATTTCCCTACGTGTGAGGAGTTCGTGATTCAACAATTGCATGTATGGTATAATACATGATTGTGGTGACGATGGAAAAGGGGGAATCAAATTTATGAGAGACAATAATTAATGGTAAATCTTATGACGTGATTGAAGACTACTGTGGTAGGTAGAAATAGATTAGATTATATGAACGACAATGGAAGACGTTGTTTTCTTCTTGTAGGTTTAATAAAGGCTATTATAGCTCAGCTCTAACCAAATCTTCATTTTGTCTAAAGCAAAAGATTATGACAAAAAAAATTAACTTGTTCGAAAGATCTTCGAAACAATTTGATTAAATATTTAGTCAAAATTTCCTCGTTCGTTCGTTTATTCACGATGAACCAGAAATCATGTTTTGTTTTTCAAATTTCGATAATTTTTTTACGAAACCAACAATTAGCGTATATTATAATAACCACTATTAAATACAGTGGAGATTCATATCTTCTTTTTCTTCCAAAATCAATGTAAGGGGTTACTAAATTCGACCGAGAAAAAATATCAATTCAATAGATCCAACGGTGAAGGTTACTTTACTGTAAGGATAAGAATTTAGTAACCTTACGTAGTAATTATGTTTTTTTTCTTCCCACCAAAACAACCACGACAAAAGAAAAGAAAAAATCATTTTGCAAGGATGCATTTGGAAGCATGTTGGTAGTAGATATATATAAGAATACAATTCGTTTGTATGTATTCAAAAAATGTGGCAAACATAAAGATATACACAATGTATTAGAAGGTGTTACTCAACAATTCCTCTTGTATGGGACAAAAGAAGGTGTTAATCATGCCATATCTTTGAATGCTTTCACAACATGATATATTGTTGTAAAGAAACTCCAAATGGAACACCAAAAAACTACATACTCACTTTTTACGTTAACAAAAGCCAAACTTGACACTTTCTTTAAAAATGCAACACCACCACCGACAAGTACTACTGCTACACAGAGTTCTCCTTTTCATCATGTTTCGCTTTCTTTTCGAAAAAACTTTTTGCACGTAAGAGATTTGTGGGGATCATAGAACACAACACAGAAGAAGTTTTTTTTTTTGTTATATTTTGAAATTGAGTAGTTAATCATGCATATAGCAGCAGCAGCAGCATCTCAAAAAGATTGTACGTTAAGTGGGGCTATCGGCGGTACTTGTCTAGATCGTTTCGATGTCTTTCTTCGCGTGGTTTACGGTGTCGCAGAACGCACAACCACATTGTTTATTGGTTGTATGATTTTGAGGTTAAATGGATGGATGGTTGATGATTGAAGTGAAACAAAAACCTGCAGTCATAAAAGCTTTAAAGTATGAACTGTAAGTTTCTCAATGGCAGTGCTGTGGTGGTCTGTGAATGTTGTAGTAGTGGTAGTACGTTGCTACAGGGGGGCGGGAGCAGGGGGGGTAAAATGTGGTGGTGGTTGTGGGAGGAAGACTAGGTTTGGGGACCAAAAATCACTATCGTCCTATTTCACGTGCAATCTTTCTAGCTTTCTCAGATGACTCCAACAACTACCAACACGTGTTGTGGAGGCCCATCGGTGTGAAGTAGTTTAGTATATAGCATGAGGCCCATCCAGTAAGTAACAAAAAAAAGATTTTTCTGGGGACTACTTGTTAATGTCGGAAATACTAGTTGATTAGACCACCTAGTGTAAAAAGAAAATGGATTGTCTTGACATTAGCAACTGATTAAGTTACCTACCAATTTAAGTTAAAATAAATTAAACCCGAATCAACTTCAAATTTCTAACTTATTTCTCTTCTTCCCGAAAAACTTAAGACGATTTAATTATCATCAAATCCAAAAAAAATTGTATACTAAATCCAAATTAGTTACTATTTTTGGTAATACTCGATAATCCTATCCTTTTTTTTCTATTTTAGATTGGTTAATTTAGTAGGAATCCAAATAAGTATGTGATTTTTTAAACATTCAATATTAAGTTCGGCGAGGAGAAAACGATCTAGATAAATCTCATTGTTGTTTTTCGTGTACGAAGGACTAATTGAGATTTGGTTAGGAATAATATTTCAGTCTGAAGTAGTTTAGCATAGAGGCCCATGTAGCAAGAAACAAAATGGAAATTATGTAGGAACTGCTTGTTCTTTTCGGAAATACTAGTTGATAAAACCATCTAGTGTAAAATGATAATGGGTGTCCTAAAAATAGCAAATGATTAAGTTATTTTTTAATTCAATTTAAAGTAAACAAAATTCGATTCAGCTTCTACTTTTTCCTTCTTTTTCTTCTTCCGAACCTTAAACGACTTAATTGTCATCAAATCCAAAAAAGTAGAAAATAGTATACCAAATTTACATTAGTTATTTTTTTTAGTAATTCTCGATAAATCTAAAAAAGTAGAAAGTAGTATACCAAATTTACATTAGTTACTTTTTTTAGTAATTCTCGATAAATCCAAAAAAAAATCCTATTTTAGATTGATTAATTTAGTAGGAATCCAAAAAATTATGTGATTTTTTTGTACTTTCAGTGTTGGGTTAAGCGAGGAGAAAAAAATCACATCTAGGATTTTTTTCTGACCTAGACGAATCCCATTGTTGTTTTTTATGTGCAAAGAACAGATTGAGTTTCGACAGGGAAAAAAAAAACTTAGACAAACCTTAATGTTGTTCGTCGTATGATAAGAGGTTCGGAAAGTAAAAAAAATGTCGAAAAGGAAATGCATACGGATATGCTAATCTTTCGTCAAAAACAACAAGCGTATATGTAACAGTTGGATCAGATGAATGAAGATTCAGATGATGAGATAAGGATCACCAACACCATGGTATAATTATATATATGGCATGCCCCGAGCTCCAGAACCGAGAGCATTATTGACAAGAAGATATATGTGGATATTTCGAGAGGAAGGCCACCAACAGATGCGTGATTATTTTATAGATGGATGTGAAAATTTCCAACGTCGCTTCCAAGACATGCGTGTACACTAATAAAAATTTCCAACGTCGCTTCCTCATGTCGCGCCACCTGGTTGTTAGGTTTATTGGAGAGCTTTGTCGGGTAAACCCTATATTCAATTATCAATTTAAAGTACAAAACGTCAGGTTCAAATAACGACATCAAAATATTTTGCATAATTCAACTTTGTTTGAAGAACTATAGTATGGAACCGCTCCATGTGCAAATTTCACCGTCAACAGTAATTTTTTGAGGACCAAATTTATCCAGCATCGTCAACTTTAGTTCAAGCTTACACCGAGATACTTGAGGAAAAATATGATAGAAATTACCTTAACAAGAAGCAGATGGTGTGTAGGAAGGATGTTGAACGAGCATTTGGAGTTTTGAAGAGGAAGTTGCACATAATTTGTGGAGCGTATCGTTCATTTAAGCCATTAAAAGTGAACATGGTTATGCTCACCTGTATCATTTTGCATAATATCGTAACCGAGGAAACCCAACGTGATACCAGTTGGACGAGTCATCCAGATACAAATTTAAGGCGTGATGCTCAACCCCGTCATGGAGTGCCTACAAGAGAATATAGAGTCACAGAAGACATAATCAAAATAGAGGCTAATATTTAAGTCTAAGAAATGATCTCACTCCATACAATTGGGCTGAGTTCGGAGCCCGGAACCCTTACAAAGTCTAGTTTTTATTACTTTTTAGATGTTATCATTTCAATGATTTAATGCAATATTATTTATTACTTTATAATTATTATTTAATGCAAAATTAGTATAATTTTATCTGTGTGATGAACAATCCTTTCGTTGATCAATTTTTAGTATTACATTTGAATTAAACAAACATTGATATTCAAACTGAGGATTACATTGAAATAAAAACTAAGTATTACATTTAAATAAACTACATTGGCATTCAAATAAACTAACTATTACATCAAACTAACTAAATATTACATCAAATTAAAGCTAATTAACTAACTATTACATCCAAGTTAACACTAATAATTAAACCAGTGTAATGTCATCAACAATATTCCCTTCCTCCTTATCATAATAAATGTTAATTGTTGTTGGGTGTTATAGTCGTGCGATCTTTGTACAAAATTCATCAAATTCGGTCGCCATACTTGTAGTACGTACATCATGTACCAATATATGATGTTAAAAGAGTATTTGGCACTATTTTTTTTAACAATTTTACAAAAATAATAGATTCCAACAAGCACCAATCGATACTGTTTTTTTTCTGAAATAGCAGTAAGCATCAATAAATATTGTTTTCAGTTGTTAATCCTTGTGGTTATTATTTTTCAATGTTGGTATCTTTTATATTATTATTGTAAGAACACATGTATTATAAGCATATTTGCATTTTGTTTATTCTTAACAACATATATTTGTAAAGGTTAAAAAAATTTGTTTAATAAAAATCAATATTCACAATTGTACTGTAGATATTTCAAAGAGCTATAACACTTGGTGATCATGGTGTTGAAGTTCAACTTGCGGATACATTAAAAATCATCATTGCTCAGCTCTTATCTGCTATGAAGAAGTTGTCCAAAACTAAGGATCCACAGATCCTATCAACATATGAGAGAGTAAGACAGGAAGAAGTACAAGCACTGCTCCGCGTTCTTCAGGAGACCTTCTAGAATTTAAGTGCTTCTGATGAGAGTGAGTGATGTAATTTTAGAAGTGGTAAATAAAGAGTTCGTTACTCGAACTTGTAAAGGTAATGATTTTAGAAAATAATGATTTAAATTAATTCTAGAAAATTCCAGGAGTAAGAAAAAGACTAAATAACCTAAGGATGATTTTTAAATAATTTTAAAAGGACCAGGAATCAGGAATCAGGTAAATCTAACAACCTATGTGATTAATCAGATAATTCTTTTTAAATTAATTGAAGCACAAATAATTGCCAAAATTGGTTTTGTTATGCTAACAAACAAAGGTAAATCACAAGCATGGACTATCAAAATTAACTAACTAAGCATAATCCATCAAGTAAAAGCACAACTGTTGAAAGAAAACCGTTTTTACTATTCAAAACTATGCAATTCTAATAATAAAAGAATTATAAATAATTATTAGAAAATAATTAAAACACATAAAATTGAGAAAATTACCTTATCCATCATCCCAGTAATTAGACTTAGCCCATGGTGAAGAAAACTTGCTCAAAAGTTGATTTCATTGCTCAAAATATCAATTACAAAGGTGAATAACGCTGTAACAGCTGATTTGATACGCTTATATGCGTTACAGGAGAGGGTTCAGCTGTTACAGAAGAGTTTTAAGCAACAAAGGGTTTGAAGCAATAGACAACATGAAAATTCAAATCAGCAACAGTTATAAATGTTACTGAGTCTTCTTCT
>JAJJMC010009072.1:182719-198746 GCA_023531435.1 Papaver californicum
TGCAAATCCACCTGCATCTAGACCATTTATACCCTCACTAGCAGGTGTTTGACGGATGATGGACTGAACATGACTGGAAATCTCAAATCCGTCATTTAGATCAACTGCACACAGGTTATACCAAATCCGCATCCACCCATCTGTTGCTCACTGTCGTAGCATGTAGCACAAACCATAAGGCTTGTACTTATAAATACGAGGCCTAATAGGCCCATTTATACGAGGCCCGTCATCACAACACCAATTCAGGCTTACCATTAAAATGAAAAAACAAGAGTAAAACCAGATGGTTTAGTCATAATTCCGATGATCATCAAAGAAAATAAAAAAAAAATGATAGGAATTAGGTCAAGAATGGAGAGAATCGTTTCATCAATCGTCAAAGTCCATCCACACGAGATCTCTTCATTACTCCACTCCTTCTCCTGCTTCTTCTTCGTAAGTAATTTCATTTTTTTACCCAATTAATCAATTTTATTTTTGTTTAATTCAATTTTGATTTTGATGAAGTAATTTTTGTTGTTGTTGCAGATATTGAGTGCATATTTCATAGTATTACCATTACGTGATGAAGGAGCAATGTCATTAGGTCTAAATAATCTCCCTGGTCTTTTCTTGGGTTCATTGGTTCTCACTTTGATTGCTGCTCCTCTATCTACACTCATTTTCTCAATGCCTAATCTCTCCAAAGTCAAGGTATATATATTAATTTTTAGCTTCTTGAAACAGCAGTAACTTTGCGATCAAGTGAATAGGATTGTAAAACTGTCTTGAATATCTAGTTTTCAATGTATTAGATGTCATTGTAAGTGTGAGTTTCGATAACAAGAACACTGTGTGGATCCGGATGAAATTAATGATGAATGAAATGATTCTATAATGGTCGTTATATTTGGATTGAGGCTAGCAAAATGTTTTAGGAGCTGAAGCATAAGAAGGCGAAGTTAATTATAGTGAAACCAAGTTACTAAATGCTAGGATTTTCTATGAGGGCTGGATATTGTTGTTTTTTTTTTTACCCTTCGTTAATATTGACACAGAGTGATCCTCGTTGATAATGACCGATTACATTAAGAACAGGATAGATGATTCTACATTAGTTGAAATGCCTTGAAAGCTAACAAATATGTTTTAGGAGCTGGAACACTGTATAGGCAACGTTGTTATGATTCACACGTTCATCCCCAATTCAGCTTTTTGAAACATGTTTACTGTTAAGTGATTGTTACACTTGCTTGAATATCAATCCCTGTATGATTGGTTGTATCAATTGCGAAGTAGCTTCGAGTGAAACCAAATTAGTAATAAATGCTAGCATTTCACTGAAGAAACCTTTATTTTTTTAGTTATTGACACAACTGAATATCTATTTTGTCTGGGGAAACGTATCCATGATGGATGTGACCTTATGAGTTTTGTAATTGATCATGGAGGACCACTTGGTGTACTTGTTAGTGTTTTTCATTAGTTGCTAATAAGTGGTTGCATATGTATGCCTTAATTTAGCTAAATGATTGTAAAACTTGCTCGAATATCTCGGTTACAATACCGGTAAGAAGTTTTAGTTTTGTAGTATTCATATCCCATAAGTTTCTACGTATCAGAGAGCTAGCAAAAACACTGGATGATCATCGATTACATGATCAATCAGCGATTCTAGACTTGTATTGGGAAGCTGAAAAAATGTTCTAACAGCTGAATATATAAAAAGGCGAAGTTGCTTCAAAGAACTCAAATTGAATACTGTTTGTTAGTTATGGACGCTACTGAATAACTTTTTTTTGTAGTCATTATTGAAAAGTACCATTTGGAATGAAATGTTACAAAATATGTAATTGATTACGGAGAAACACCTAGTATTCTTGTGTATGATCTTCATTGGATAACAATTCTTAGGAAGGGATGTGAAACCCAGATACAAAAAAGAAAAATCACTGAGTTGAGACTAACTTACTAAATGTTAGAATTTCTATGAAGATACTGGTTTAGATTTATTGACATAACTAGGTATATACTTTTTGGTACTTTTATACATGATGTTATTCATCTAAACAAAATGTTATGCCTTATGTAATTGGTAATAGATCACCTGGTTCCTGTTTAGATGATAATTCGTCGGAAGGAATGTGAACCCACAAGAAAGTTGTAGTATTTTGGGGATTTTAATATTGTTATAGGTGCTTTTGTTTATATAGTTTTGGTGATTCTTACTAGTCTTTGATTGTTTTTCCTTCTCATATATCGTTATGTGATATGTGGTGTTTGAAATTTCAGGCTTTGGTTTTGATACACAGGTTTTTCAGTGTGTCACTTGTTGTATTCTTCATTCTTTGGTATTCCTCCTCTTCAGGAAATTCACCTGCTACTTTAAAGGTAAGAGCAGATATCACTGATAAAGAAATGTTTTGTATTATGAGTTAACACCTTTATTGTAATTGAAGTTTCTGTACTTTAGTTCTACTCCTGAGTCCTGACAACATACTTATCTGATATGGCCACGCTAGGTTTCCGGGTCTGATTCCGAAGAGAGTCAGAATCTTGACGTTAATAAAGGCATTCCTGCAAATTCTGCAGGTTGGAGCAATCATAGCTGGTTGTACATCTCAGTTAGAATTGGGTTCTTCCTCTGGGTACTACAAGAAATATTCTCTATAATTGATAAGATAACGATGCCTCTTTGCTTCACAGTTGAGTTTCTGATCATTTTTTTCTTCTTCTTCTGAAGGTTGCACTGCTTAATCTTATTACCATTTCTTCAACATGGGCTAGAGTGATCGATGTGATGAACAATGAGGTTTGTACAGTGGCAATATAGTTAAACAGGATAACTAATTGAACAACTCTTAACTTAGTTCAGTATTCAGTCAGGTTCTAGATTGTTTGGTTTCATAGGTGCTGGTGCGACCCTTGGCCAGCTTCTTGGCTCTTTGTTTGCTGCTGGAATGGCTCGGCTAGGACCTTGTACGTTTTCATTTTTTCCCCGCGTCAAGAAATATGAATTGTTTTGTTGCTTCAACTTTATACCTTCAAACAACTTATGTTTCTATTTCAGTTTTACTTGTCTTTGCGGCTATCTTGATGGAGCTAGCTGCACAATCAGCTAAAGGCATCAGCAAGGATATACTGTCCCATAGCTCTGAAGAAATCAGTCCCATCAGGTCAGTAGCATTATTGGATGTTGGTCTATTATTTTATAAGAAGTTACAAGGAGAAATGTGAATTTGCTCTATTGTATTACTAAAAGATAGTGTTTCCAAGATCCTGAAAAATCTTTAATGTGTAGGACGGACTGATCCTGTCTTCATTGATGAACTTGCATATACCGATTTATACATTCTAATTGTGACGGTTATCTTTCCTTTCTTAACTACTGCTTTTGTTTGATCTCAGAGAAGCCGATCATACTCAACAGGTCAATTCCGATGAACAAACAAGACTTACTCATGTAGGGTCTTCCCCAAAGTCTCCAACTGTTGGGAAGCCTCAACTTTGGGTCATATTAGAGGGAATACAACTTATACTGTCATCAACTTACCTTCTTTATGTGTCTCTGTTCTTATGGCTTGGTGCAGTAGTCTCATCCTTCTTCTACTTTCAGGTATAGCCTATTTTTTTCTGCCACTAAGAGGTTTGAAATGCTTCTTGTTCTTAATGAGTATAAGTCTTGCAATCCTGTTTCATCGCATTGTGCTGACTTTTATTCAAGGGCAGAAAGTAACTGTAATTGCAATGACTGTTGCAACCCCAGTTGCCAGAAGAAAGTTGTTTGCACAAATCAATAGCTTGACTGCCGTTTTTATTCTTGCTGGACAACTCACTATAACAGTATGTTACTACTATCCTTGACTCCTAACCTTCTTTCCATCAAAAATAAAATGATAATTAACAAAGGCAGGTCATATTATTTCAATCTAAACACAATTTCAACTAATAATACTTTCCATTGTGATTTGGCCAGGGGCGTGTCCTTACTGTAGCTGGAGTTACTACAGCTATTTGCGCCACACCTTTTGTTGCTTTTTCAAATATGGCTGTGATTGCTGTATGGCCAACATATATTGTCGTAGCCATCACCGAGACGCTTAGAAAGGTTTGTTGCTGAATTTTAGTTTTCATTGGTTAGTTTAATTATCCTCTATGATGAGATTTTCAAATGGACCTGATTAGTTTTAGTTGTAATAATTGCAGGTGGTCACATATGTTTTAACTAGACCTGGGAGGGAACTCCTATTTACTGTTGTCTCGCAGGATGAAAAATACAAAGCAAAGGTACAGTACCCTTGCTCATTTTTCGAAGAGGGGGTTCAAACGTTGGGTTTATGTTCATTGAGAGTGTCTTATCTCCTATTTACTGAGAAAGCTTTCTTCTCTTTAGGTTCTCCAAACGTTTATACATATCTCTTTATGCACCACATATCCGCTTTTTCAGGTATGCATCGATGTGATTGTTCAAAGGCTTGGAGATGCTGCAGCTGCAGGGATGTACAAGCTGCTGTTCAGCATGCTTCATAAGAGAATTTCAACTGTCCCTCTCTATACTTTGCCTGTACGTATATGCAAACTTTTTCTTTGACTTTCAAAATTAGGTTTGTTGCTTAGTTAATACATCTTCAAACTTGATTGCTTCAAGCCCAACAAGTTCACATGATCTTGCTAAATATGTTTCAGTATACTGTGTTATCACTTTACAGCTAAACATTTATTTGACGTGCACATTATTGGAGTGAACATCTAATTAGTTCATTCGATGGGTCAACCATGTGATAGATTTGTTGCTTACCTTTTGATGTTCTGTTTTTATAACCTGACTATACTGTATCCGTTTTTGGATCTTCAGATCTGTTTCTTGTGGATAGTCACAGCCTTCAATTTGGGACGTCGCCAGGTTCACTTAGCTAAACTCCAGGCCATGTCAGTGACTTAAAAGTTCGCTGGAAACATAGCGGAGCAGCTAATATTCTTTTCCCCTTTTATGTACAGTAATAGTTTGTAATCCATTCCAAAGCTCGGTTTTGCAAAAAGCTGTGGTGTATGGTTTACACCTTACACCAAAAGATCGAAGAAAGTAAATTTTGGATTAAACACTTTTTCTACTTCTTAGGACAAACTAATTTCAGGCAATGTGCCATCACAGTTGCGGTCTGTCAACGATAAAGCCAGCATTTAGTCACTTAATCATACACATTTATTTGGCTGTTGGATGGTCCCATTATGATCTCAACTTTAGTGTGTGATAGATTCTCATGGTCATCCGGTCGCGGCACATGGCTGGCATAGTGGAATTGTACCCCATTGTAGGTGAGCTCATTTCGTACAATAGTTCTGAACTATTATTGTTTATGTTTAAAGGCAAGAATTATACAGAGTTTATCCTAAACTGTACCTATATGAAGTCTGAGACAATTACTGGTAACTGTAAACCTTACTCAAGTTAAGATGCCAACTAGTTTTCGGATTCAATAAATGTAATACTTCCCATGGTCCAACTTGAAAGTAGTTTTGATCAATGTTTGAAGTGATCGCTATAACGACAGGAGACTGTTACCGGCCATATAACAACGGACATTATTTCCATTGTATAATGCCGCTATTGGCCATTATTAGCATGGTAACAGCTGCAGACGATTTGAGACGATTCCTGTTATAACATCCGTTCTTCAAATTAACAAATGATCTTGCGATTCAACTTACAACTCATCTGAATCTGAATTTGGATTTGATTCTGAATATACTCCTTTCATACACACCAAATATCAATAATAGTAGTTCATATAAACCATCTGTCTTGACTAGATAGGTTGGTTCATTATTAGTTTCTCCAACAAATATGGGACATATAATTTGATTTAATAATTCATAGCAAGTACATTCACCTAATAATGGATGAAGCATAATTTCCCATAGAAATTGAATCAAAACCCTAATGATAATTGAATGCGTGGGTCTCATTTGTTATGCATTTTGATACCAAAGAAATGTCTCTATTTTACATAAAGTTTATAATTCATTTATTGGTGAAGAAGATGCATTTTAAGAGGAGGAAAAACAAAAAATCTCGAAAACAAAAGGTTCACGTTGCTTTGTCTGTGGTTCTCAATAATATTTGAGCATAAAGTCATATTTCCGAATTTAATCAATCCATGAATAGCTTAACATCTGGATAATTGATATCGACAATTATTAGAATATTATAAAAGATGATAAAGTCGTTATGAATTGGATTACTATTATTTAATATTAGAATAGGGCGGTTCCTTCAACCGGGGAGCGAATGGATGATGCAATGTTTTAAATAGTTTGGAAGCTCAAAGAGTCAGATTCCTAGCATGAGATGTGCAATTTTTAGAATAAAAGATGACGAAGTTTCGCTTAAATATATCGGCAAGAATCAAATCAAGGATGATGGCATGCCATTATACTACTATTTTACTTCATTAATTAAGTTTTTTTTTTAAGGGCAATTGCTTAAAGTAACTCCATAATTAGGTTGTAACTTGTAAGCCTTATTCGTCATTTTCAAATTTAATATGTTTAGACAAGCTGAGTCAATTGATATCATCATCACTGGGTGGTCCATTGACCTTTGTCTTTGAACCGAAATCCCTTCTAGTAGCAGCATTTATGGAAAAATCGCACAACTTGGAAAAATATCGGTAACTCAATGAAAAGATATGGACAATCATGGATGTATGGGTTTGCAACCAGTTAAATATTTAAACCAGTATTGGACCCAAAAAGAAAAAGAACCTCTAAACATAACGTACTGACATAAATCAAATCATATGTTAATATCAGATATGGGCAAGTAGATCAGTTGTCATCGTTTAACAATTGGCTGTCAATACCTTATATTTGTATAGATTCTGTTTATGCCAAAAAATCCTTTCAGCTAAACAATCAATCAAACTCTTGGATTCAAATTAAATAAATGTAAACTAACAATAGAGAAACGTTCTTTTATGTAACAAAGAATCATACTTTTCCAAAATGTTTAAGCTTAATACAATTGATCATCCAGGTTTTGTAATTTCTGGGTTTATAAAACTGTTTACAATTTTCAATTCAATACAGAAATTCATACATTATACCACTACTTCCCATAGGTTCGTACCTAAAAATTTCTTCCCTCCCTTTCTCTGGTTTTTCTTTCTATTTTTTCCCTCCTCCTCTTTGTTGTTTGATCTCTTCTATTTATAGATCTATTTTTCTGGGTCGCTCTTTATGCAACGTGTCATTTTCTATAGCCTGGTCATCGTTTCTGGATCACTTCTTCTTTGGGTCGATCCATCTTGTCTCGATGTATCTATCGTTCTTGTATTTTGTCTTTTACTTGGTGCGATCATATAGATGACAGATCACTCTTAATTCCTTCCTGATTCGATGCTTTATATGTCCGACGCGTGTTTCCTTATCTTCAAAGACTTCTGTAATCTCGATCATTAAAATAATAGAGTAATTATTACAATTTACTTTCTCGACCATAGAGTAATTATTACATTTTACTTTCTCGATCCTAAAATAATATAGTAATAATAACTTTTTACTTTCTCGATCAGCTATCATTTAATGTTGTTTGTTTTATTCGATGGTGTTCAGCTTTCTCGATCTTATGTGTCATTCATGCGATTCATCGCTTAGATGTCAGGAAACGTCTCATGTCTTTTTGAAATTTGATATCTTTAATAATGATCCTGTGTTTCTCACCTTTTTTTTTAATCTGTTTGCTTCTTAACTTGATCTTCTTCCACGTGTCATGCTTCTTTAATTTACTAACAGGTTCATTTGTCTTTAATTCATGTTTTGCCTCCGCACCGATGTAAACCGAGCGTGATACCATTTTCAAAACCGACCAAATGTGTTCCATGGTAAGTCAAGAATTGTTTGTATATATGCCTTGGATGTTCGACAACCCGAAAATGTGTTTCACGGTCGATCCAAATTTGTTTGCACATTACAGATTTTTCTGACAAAATCGAAAATGTGTTTCACGGTAGTCCAAGTTTTGTTACTACCTCTAGATTTTTTCAGCAGTGGGATTTTCATTCAGACACTACTTACCCTACTACCCGAGCTAGTGAGCATTTGTATTTCATTGTCAATCATTTTTCCGCATATATTTCCCCTTGGGAGGTTTGATGAGCCGTAGTCCCATATTGTGGACCATATACTCCATTTAGAAAAAACTTTTTCTGGAAAAAGAATAAGGTTTGTGGCTGAGATTTCTTTCGTCTTAATTAATGGACCCTCTAATTACAGTAACAGAGGTGAGTCATTTGGAGTCTAGTTTCACCTTCATCATCAATCCATGGATGTTTTGGTCCCATATATATCTTGATCGATCGATATTTTGGTAGACTCATCCCAAGTCTATATATAGCTAAATGCATAATTACAGTAATGAATATATAATGGTTAATAGCCGTCCATGGTTTGGAGTTAGGACTAGGTCCTCCTCCATGGAAGAAGTGAGTGGCTTAGCATGAATGGAATGACTATTCCAAGTTGGGCACCGACCTCTCTTTTACAATCCCCGTACACACTGGATGCAACCTCATGGGAAGGCAGCTGCAGCTGAAACAGTCCTGCACTCTTTCATGAGTTCTGATCATCAGAAACCGAGTTAGACCATCTTGTAATAGCTCATCACTCTGAAATAGTCTTAACACACTGTTTACACCAGTAGACGTGAGGTCTCAATAAGTGGGACCCACATGCTAGGAGGCCAGTTTTTTGACAGAGTGTTTGTTTTTACATTTTTATCCAAGCCTTAAATTTTGAATGATGAATTCTTTAAAGTTCACAATGGTTTACAGCTGAATCGCTATAAACCAATATAAATATGATACGGAGTTTCAGGAATTTTTTTTTGGTGTCAAATAGCAGGAGTATCTAGCATTTTCGAGTTACTACTTACTACCAACAGGAGTAGAGAAAAAAAAAGGAAAATCCTTTTTTGGTTTTGTATAAAAGTCCTTAAAATTACAACCTTTTACCCATTCACACTCTTCTTAATTTTATCTTTAGATTCTTCACCACCATTTTAGTACTGTTAAACCAACAAATACTAGTCTACGTGTGTGATCAGAAATGCTTCAACTGTCAGTATTTATAGTCACGCTAGCTCCTCTCTTATAATATATCCACAGAGAACAACCACTTAATTAATATATGGATGGATGATGGAGCATTGGGAATGACACAAGGCTTAACTTGTTTGTGCTTTTTGGTAACATAATGCAAGATTATCAGGCCATTTGAACTTATTGGAAGCTGAGAGAGTCAGATTCTTGGATGAGAAGTGGCCTGCAACGCCCATAGGATATAAGATTCTTTTTTTTTTTGTGTGTGAAAGCACCCATAGAATACAGGAGCCAGAAAACCTTTTAAGTGTACCAATATTTTCGTACCTGCAGGCTGAGGCGAAGCCAGAAAACCTTTTATGTGGAGTTAAATTTTTTTCAGGTAGATAAAATGGTAAAAAGAAACTTGGGATAACCAAAAAAAACAAACGGAAATAGATAAAAACAGGAGCCAGTCTAACAGGGTAGATAACTGTCTACCCATATCATTGGCTGGCTCCGCCCTGCCTGCAAATGAAAACCTAAAATTCTATATACGAACGACTAAACAGAAATATACAAATGAGAATCTAAAAAATTCTATATACAAACCACTAGACGGAAATATACGTATGAAATGGTAATCTTCTGCATTTTATGTGTGTGTGATTGCACCATTGTTGGATAAACAAGAAGAAGTGATATGTTGCCAAATATTGGTGGATGGTCGTGGGTAGTGCCAAAGACAGTGGGTTAACTATTATTTCGGTGGGAAACTGAACATTTTAAAGGGACAGGGAAGGTAGTATAGACATTGATGCTCCCTGCTATTTTTTGGTCTATATCAAAACAACGAAATCATCGTGTTTTCAAAGGAAAGAGTAAAACAACGGAAGATGTTACCATGGCTGCAAAAGCTCTTTTATTTTCTTAGGTCAAGATTCACTGCTCTCACCTAAGTTGGAATTTTGGCTTTTGGCTTTGTAGTTGGAATGATGTTTTTGTATGGGATCCTCCATGATCCTTAATTATTATTTTTGGATAGAAAATTACAAGAATTTAGTTGAAAGCCTAATAAGGTAAACTCCAATAAACTATGTTGAACATGTTGTCGTAGGAGGATGATTATGTCGTAAGAAAGATAAGTTAACTCTATTTTTCATGTTAAATTCTGCACAATTATACCATCGAATACTCAAACCTAGGACCTCCTAGAACAAATTAAACCTTAAAAAAACGGAGGTGACCAACTGAGCTAGCTTCCAGTTGTTCATCTTAAATCTTTAAGAACAACATAATTTGTGCATCTTATTCTAAAATTAACGCTTTGTAACTTTTTATATATATATCTTTTTTTTCATATAATATAATATATCTTTAAAGAAAAGAAAAAAGAAGAAGAAGAGATTCTAAACTGCACGTAGAAACGCAAAATAGGTATATACATATTTAGGTCCTAGATTTTGGTCCCTCAAAGTACAATGACTGCAGTACTGAACCATTTGGACTTTTGGTACCCTCTTCCTGGAAATTTCCAGGAAGCAACGACATTTTCCTGCTGCATACCTCTATTTCCCACGTTAAATCATTTTTAACTAGAAAAAAGCATTGAAGTTTACTAATAGTATATGTTATAAAGATTCATTAACAACTTCATCAAACGTGTGTAATCCTGTTTAATCAATTTAAACTCGAAGAGAAAGTAAACAACAACGGCAGAGATAAATAAATGGCGTTGAGTTCATCAATGGGGGCACCAAGCAACTGCCAACTTAAAGTCAGTTGAATAAATTTCGCTGCCCCAACCTCAACAAAAAGTGAATTTTTCAAAGGTTACAAGCCGTCCATGGGCAGGGAACTGGCACGAGTCATAGTCATACGACTATTTCATATGGGACTGCCTCAAGTGTTGGGGAACACGACCCACAACTAAATCGTTCAGTTTCAGACCTAAATTAGCATCGGTCGGTATAATGTTGTATCATAGAAAGGCTGTAACTCTTGGGGTATCTACTACAGACAGTCTAGCTAGTTCCACAATTTCTCCCTAAATATTTTAATTTCTAAAAAAATATTTTGTAATATAAAAAAGTGAAAGTGTTTTTTTTTTTAGAGATAAAGGGAGTAGAACTCTTCCTCTTCATCCCATGCGAATAATTGATGGGCTGATACAACTAATTGGGATAAGCAAATACCCCATACTGGATGAGGCTCATAGGAATCAAAAATTCAATGATTCTTGAATATTCCCTTTTGTTAGACATGGGATCGCTGCTACCATTACTCTTACAGCACCTAACCATGCTAACCTAACTAACAACCGTTCAAACTTTCGCCTTTCAAAATGTGAACATTGTGCGTATAACTCATATATGCAGTCAAATTTACATGAAAATTTTATATCTGTCAAATAAATGATGAGCCTGATTACTGTAATTATAGTGAATGTACGTTCCAACAGTCAAATCTTCTAGAAAAAAATCATCGATAAAAATAATTAGAATGTCCACGTAAAAGTGCATAACACTTCACCTAGTCGATGCTCCCGGTTTGTAAATCTGAAAGTCTGGTAATTAAAACATAAGTAAGACCCACTTTTCTTTTTCAATAACTAATCCTTTTTGTAAGAGTTAGTAGATGGGTCAAAAATATCTTTTGATTTTTGCATTAAAGTCCACAAAATTAGCACATTTTTACGTGTTCATACATTTCATTCTTAAATGATTTCTTTACCCCAAAAATATCAATTATTAAACAATAACTATTTTAGTACACGTGTGTGATCAAAAATGTTTCAACTGTCGATATTTACAGTCTAACGACAGTATCTTTTCCTTTGACTATAAAGCATGATTCTATACCCGTAGGATATTTGTCCGTTCCAGATTTGTAATCCAACGGTTTATATTCTTTACCACTAGTCTACCTCAAGGAGGACACTAGTAGAAGCAAAAACCATGTAATATGTTATATATGGGTCGGGTTGTAACTAAAGGATGTCTGAGCCGGTTTAGGTCCGGTCAATAATCTTTGATATATATTGCCTTCACCAACGGACCCTGGAGGGCTTAAAAACCTAATGAGACCGGGGCTAACACATTAAGCAACCCTAAATACAAGATTTAGGTAGTGGGCTTGAGGGGCTTATCTGGGCTTAAGCTGCAATTAGCCCCCTCGTAGATCCGTCACCGATTGTCTTTTAGAGTTGATAAAATATATAAGACAATTCTTTAGAGATAAAATTCTAAGTAAAACTAAAATACTAATAAATAACATATAATAATCATAATATCTAGATCTTTGGAGTCAATATATTTATACAACTAGTTCTAATATAGATTAGATTACATAACAAGTATGTATCTCTAAGCCATCCGATTTACCACTAATATTATTGTTATAGGTATAAAGTATGATAGTTTTAAAATACATGCTCATCATATTATTACGCACTTTATTAAGTGTGTATTTTTTTTCATTTTTTTCGCTATAATAATAAAAGGTTGATTTTACTAAAATAATTGCTAAGTGACGACAATGTTTAGCATTTTAGGACGAAAATTTTGGGATATCTATCAACCCAAGATCATGGTAGAAATGTTTTTTTTTTCTTTCTAAAGCATAGTGGTAGAAATGTTATGTTTAGAGATTCATATTTGATATTGATTGACAATCTATTATCTACTTACCGAATATAGGTCGGGTCAAGTCATGAGAGACCGACCAACACGGCTAAGTTCAAATAAATAAATGTAGAAGACTAAAAGAAAAATGGCACATTATCACGTTTTATGGTAAAAATGTAGGGTACACCAGCAGCAAGTACCATTACTCTTCTTCTTCCTCCTTATCATTCATCCCCCATTATAAAACTCCTCGTACCCCTCGTGAACACCGCCCATCTTCAACCACCGATCTAACAACCATTTTCCAACACCTCTCTAAAAAACAAACAAAACAACAAGCCAAAGTCTTCTTTGATTTCGAGCTTCAGCTCGATTCCGTCCATCATCACCAATGGAAGAATCATCAGAATCATCATCATCAGATATATCTCCGACGATAACCGAACACATTCTATTCGAGAAATACGAGATCGGACGTCTACTCGGATGCGGCGCATTCGCAAAAGTATATCACGCTAGAAACATACAGACAGGGCAAAGTGTAGCAATAAAAGCAATCAGCAAACAGAAAATCATCAAAGGAGGATTAATGTCGAACATCAAACGCGAAATATCGATTATGCGGCAGCTGCATCATCCATATATCGTCAAATTATTCGAAGTGTTGGCGACGAAGGCTAAGATATATTTCGTGATGGAGTTTGTGAAAGGTGGTGAGCTTTTCGCCAAGGTTGCGAAATGTAGATTTAGCGAGGATTTGAGCAGACGGTATTTTCAGCAACTGATATCAGCGGTAGGTTATTGTCATTCTCATGGGGTTTTCCACCGTGATCTTAAACCGGAGAATTTGTTGCTGGACGAAAAGGGTGATTTGAAGGTGTCGGATTTTGGTCTTAGCGCGGTCACCTCGCAGGTACAAAACGATGGGTTGTTGCATACATTATGTGGAACGCCGGCATATGTAGCTCCGGAGATTTTAGCGAAGAAAGGTTATAATGGGGCGAAGATTGATATTTGGTCATGTGGTGTTATATTGTTCGTGTTGAATTCGGGTTATCTTCCGTTTAATGACCGGAATTTGATGGTGATGTATCGGAAAATATATAAAGGGGAGTTTCGTGTACCTAAATGGACATCACCGGGTTTACGACATCTTTTTTCGCGGCTTCTTGATACGAATCCGATTACTAGGATTACCGTTGATGAGATTATCCAAGATCCTTGGTTTCGGAAAGGTTATAAAGAGATCAAATTCCATGAACATGATAATGATAATCTAACCAAAGGGATGGATCATGGAAACGACAACGGAAGTTCGAAGTTCTTGAATGCGTTCGACATTATATCATACTCTTCGGGGTTCGATTTGTCGGGGTTGTTTAAGGATTTCGATAACTCGGTCGCGGTGGAAAGTGATCGGTTTGTTACGGCCGCGACACCGGAGGATACTACGAAAAAGATCAGTGAAGTCGCAACGAAAGAGGGTCTAACGATGAGGAAAAAAGATTGGAAATTAATGTTGGAAGGGAAAAATGGGAAATTACTCGTCGGAATAGAAATGTATCAGCTGACGGAAAAGTTGGCCGTGGTGGAAGTACGGTCATACGAAGGTGTTTGGAATAAGAAAATTCTGCCGGAGTTAAGTTCACTGACTTACCAACCGGAAGCAAGTGGATCGGGTAATATTAGTTAAACCCGACCCGACAACTCCTGCGGGTAACTGAAGTGTTCGTACCCGTATCTTTCACGTCGGCAGTTCCTTGGCGTGTCCGTCTTTACTTGCTGTTGTTGAAAAAGAAATTGTATGTGTGAATAAATATTAAATAAAAATATATATAGGGAGAAATAATAAGAAATAATAAACCGGGTTATGTTATAATTTTTTGCCCGGTTTATTTGTTTTAAACTTCTCTTCTAATTTCTCTCCACTCCAATTTTTCGCCTTCAGTTTTCATTTTTAATTTAAAAGTTCTTACTCAAATCTCATGGAAATTGTTAAGAATTAAGTATTTTTTGGATATTCACAATTTAAAATTTTTAAAGTTGTGTCACATTTTTGAACAGATTTCATAAAAAAAATTCATAAAAATAAAAGTATTTTCAAAAAATTATCAAATTTTGAAAACGTAGAAACGATAATTCTATAAATTAGATACACATCTTTCTCGTTTTTGGCTATATTTCGACTTTAACCATCAATTTTTAGTATATTCCTTGGTGGAGAACTATAAAGTACCCACATGAAAAGAAAATAATGACAAGGATATTCGACTTTCTTAATAATGCCAAACAAAGTAGAACAAAAAAAAACAAAAAAGCAAAGGAATTTAAACGTATTGATGATGACAAAATCACACCTCAATAAACTAAGATTCCCGTTGAAAAATCGTACAAAATTATTAGTTAATTATAACTCAACGCATTTCATATCAGTGACACTAATAATAAATTAATTTAATTTTTGAAATTATTACAGTTGATTTTTCGAAAACTAATAGATTAAATTATTGATTAGAGACGGTTCATTAATTATGAGTTAATAATGTAAGAACAAGATTAGAAAATCAAATTTGGTGGTATAATTAGTCATTAGAGGCTCGTCCACCACTAATATGCATTACTTTAATGCTTAATTGGTATGGTTAATTACGGCCAAGCAAATGTTAATCTTAACTCACCTCTTGTGTACTTAAAAATTCTTAATCCTTGCTTTTGTTATAGTAATTGTTATACGTTAACGACGTGCCATAGTTAAAAATGTAGATAATGACAGCTTAATCAATTTTAGTCATGTAGGTTGTTTATGTCAATTTTCACGTTGACATTAACAACCAATAATTTGAAAATTGCATAATAAACTGATACATAAAATCATTTAAAGACATATCAATTTAATAAACATTTTTATGATTTAATGGAGGACATATCAGAAATATGATCCAAGATACAATTCCAAATACATTTCCTAAGGAATTTACATAGATTCATCGTTTCTCTTCAATGAATCATTTATTATACCTAATAAACCTTCTTCTTCTAATCTCTTTTATCTTTTCCTCTCTTCCCTCTCTCCTCCAATTTTCCAACCCCTTCTCCAGTGAATGTTCTCTTCTATTTATAGTCATAGTAACGAGCCTTACTTGTCCCGATCCATTGTCGTTCTTCTTATTATCTTACGATCGGGATGTTTGTAAGATTGACAGATCATGTTTTCTCTTTGGTGCGCTCGTTGCATGATTTACACGTGTTCTTCATTCCTTGAAATCCGTGGTATATTCCTTGCATGGTTTACACGTGTTAGTAAATTAAAGAATCACGACACATGGAAG
Source organism: Papaver californicum (assembly GCA_023531435.1). Taxonomy (NCBI): domain Eukaryota; kingdom Viridiplantae; phylum Streptophyta; class Magnoliopsida; order Ranunculales; family Papaveraceae; genus Papaver; species Papaver californicum. The sequence goes on from JAJJMC010009072.1 coordinate 198,734, forward strand.
AGGATCAAGCAAA